>KE525340.1:1322819-1336351 GCA_000441895.2 Anopheles sinensis | reverse complement strand
AGCAGGGTCGCACATATTTTGACACGTGTTAACCACGGTGGCAGCACCGCTTGATGGAATGCTCGTATTAACGTCCATCCACAACCATTGTGGGGGAACTGTGCAGGTAAAAGTAGAAAGAATCCGTTACTGTCAAAACCAACCCGTGACCAAACCAGCTCGGTTTGGACATAAATGCGCTAGAATAGTGTAAACAGTAGATGCATATCTTGGCCATCACAGTTCATGTTGGTGCTGGTGCTGTCAGATTTTAGCAACATTCGTAAACGGTCAATCCAGAAGAAATGCAAGGAAAGAACCCTGTTCAACATGAAAAAAACATTCATTTTTCAAGCCGAAAATATGCTGTGATCTTAATCTGTTTTTGAATATAGCAACATTGTAAACATACTTAATTTCTAGAACGATTATTTGGAATTAAATTTATACAATATCACCCAAGAGAAACCGACACAATTGAAACATTTTCAATTCCGCGATAATTAAGATAGTTAAAGGAAAATCAATTTCAAATAAGAAATACATAACTGAAAAAAACGAATCTCGAAGCCTTGCAAACATACCAATTCAATATTTTAATATTTGAATGTATGATTTTAATAAGTTTGCTTTTCTACATCTGCACTTCATAAACCTTATGAGAAAAATAATTGCTCACACACTCACTTCTTTGTTGTGTTGGTACAATTTAGATGGCTTTGAAGAATATTTTATTTTCTTGTTTAAAATAACTTGTTTTTCAATTTGATTTCTTACTGAGTCGTTATTTCAAATTACTTTCCTGTTCGTTAGCGATGTGTTTTATATATTTTTGTTTTCTTTAGATGACTGATTCGACAACCATCTATCGATGCCATTGTTCAAGTTTTTTCATTAAAGGCTCAGAAAGCCTTAACAAAGTAAATTGTTTAAAGCTACCAGAAAATGGTCCCAGAAAATGAGATCAATATAAAACGCAAACAAAATCAACAGTTTCTATTTGATCTGTTTAGAATTGCAGTAATTCGCTTCGTAAATAAAAGCGATGTTTGTAAACTAGACAGTTTTCAGTTCAGCCTTCGCTGAAAAGCAATTAATCTGAGTTATTTTTATTGAAACGAATGTTGTTTTTGCATGCATTGATTTCATTTCTGCCAACGGCTTTGAAGGAATTTGATTTCATTGGATGCCTACAGTTTGGTACAAAAAACTTTAGCGGACATTTTTATGTTTGGTATAGAATTCAGATCGAATTTTTTCTTTCGATTTTTCTTCTTAATTCCAATGGCAAACATGCGAGACGATTATTTGTCATTGGGAACACTGTGGGAGAAAAAGTCTATTCATGTATTTTATGTCAGCATGTTTTGTTCCCTCATTCGATTGCTTATTTGATCCACCATTCACCGCGATGCTGGTAGGAGTTCTTTTTTTGCCAATTTCGTTCCTTTCAAATATAGCTTCCGCAAAGTCCCGCAATGGGACGCAAATGAGCTTAAAATGGTACGACCGGTGTGCCAGCGTAAGTAGGACACAGATGAAGTGAAGCAGAACGATTGCTTGAAAGCAAATGAATATTGCTTTCCCCGCATACCGCACACAGAGCCTCCCCAGGGGAAAACTCAACCGGCGTGGCAGTAAATGATGTCCAATTCACTACCGAGCAGTTCAACAATCAAAAGGTCATCCGAAAGGAAAAGAAAAGCGCTCAAATCGGCAAGTCGCAAGTCTGCATAGATTTTGCTATCCATAAAAATAATCACCATCTTCATCTCACCCACATTGCATCGGTCTTTGTCGTTTGGGGTCCAACGGTTTGGGCCCTATATTTATTTTTTTATTCTGCTTCATACTTATCACTACCACTATCTCGAAATCCTTCTCCAACTCAATGCCGGCTAGAAACTGGCGGGGGGGCTCAGATGCAGTACAATGGCCGGCAATGGATTAACGGTGATCTATGCTCACAATAAATTTGCCTGGAATTAATTACAGTAAAACTTAAAATAATTAATTGTTGATCTTTCGCAACCCCGCACGTTTCTTGATACCGTCTGCCCTTTAGCTACAATTCGTCTTCGCCCGGGCTCAAACTCTTGGAGTTTGTGGCAGACAAATCCTTTCACTTCGGAGGGCAACCAGGCTGCACACACGCAGAGGGGGCAGAGGGTTTCGAGCGGCTGCAGCAATTATTCTGGAGGATTTTTCTCCTTAAAATACGGCTCCAATTAACACCGGATCGGATGCCTTCGGTCCACTTTACAATTATTTTCACAACAAGAGAGAATAATGATCGTTAGCGCTCCGGTAAATTGGGACTTCGAAGAGGGCGTGAGCGAAAAGTGGTTGCCTTTCTTTATTTTTATCAGAATACATTGAAAACTATTATCAGAATCTAGGAGAATTTATTTAGAAAATGAACTCAGTTGAACAGTTCATGAGTCGTTTGATTCCAAATAATTATTGCAATGGCAGTTAAAAGTAATTCAATCGTCCAACATTCTCGGTTATGCAACAAACACTTTTTTTAAAACCCTACCGAATGTTTTCCCACAACTCCCTGGAGCCGCAGCCCACTAAAAGGATGAGAAAACTATTGGAGAAATTAAATAAATCTGTTAACTTTACAGTAATTACAACGAACGAGTTTATCGACCGATGCACCAGAGTCATCGCCACCAAACTTCGGTGCGGTTCGCCGAGTGGCTTTTATCTGGTGCCTTGTTTTATGTTGCGTCCAACGTAAAATGAAAAGTAAAAATAAAAAAAAACAACCCACGCCCTCACATGCAACCCGTAGCACTCCGAAAATAATCCATTAAGCAACGTATTTACTCCTTTCGTAACAAAATCCAAACTTTGCCCCATTCTCCGAAGTCTGTGTGGCAAGATGAAAGGTCGAAACCCACGACAATCGACAGGGAAGCCCACCGTGCTGGAGGCGAGCCAGTCTCGTACGTGTCGTCGCTGAAGAAGGCCCCGAGACGGTGGCCAGGCCACTCTTCCTGGGCAGGGCCTGGAATCAATGCCACAAAAGCCCTCGAGCCTCGCGGCTCCGCCAACCTTCCGCCGGTACTGGAAGAAGTTGTTTATTTTACACTGAAAGAGAGTCAAAATGACATTTTCATTAAACCGTCGACCCAACACCGCCTCCTTCCCGTTCACAGCTTCCCTGCGGGAAAAAGCGGACACATTGTGCCCCGGTGCAGTGGCGGTGTTTTTCTTCGAAAGACTAATGAAAACATTGTCGATTGTGTTTTTCTGGAAATAATTGGATTTTTCGGCAGACACCGAACAAACGATGAGCGCGTGTGTTGTTGGTCGAACGGGCCGAAGTTCCGGTACATCGGTGGTTCGCCGATGCAGCCCAAAGTCCTTCCGATTGACCGTTGTCCGTTGTCCGTTGGGTTTCATTCGGGTTTTTCGGGATCCCACCGGGAATCCTTCGAGTGTGTGTGTGTGTACAACGGGGCTAATGTGTGTCCGAGTTCCGGAAAAACACATGCTGGAGAATTCAGTGAAAGACATGCGAAAGCCAAAACTGCACCCGAAAGGTACTTGCGGAACGGGTCAATCGTCAACATGGTGACTTGGTCCTCTCTTTCAACGATCAAATGGTGCAGATACAGCTTTGCTGGTCCCAGAAGAGTTTGTGTTCGTCTTCTTAGTCAAGCTGAAAGAAAGCTGAACAAGCTGGCAGCAAACTCCCGTAACGGATGATAATGATAAGAGCTGACGGAAACCACTTAATCTTGGGACAAGTCTTTGCGACATTGTGCTCGATCTTTGTGAATTTTTCGTACAGTTACGACGGAACACTGTACCGGCTAGCGGATACTGTACTGAAAGTTTAAGAACATTTAATTACGTCCGTAGAAGGAACTTGGGTTGTGTGTAACCTCTATTATACTTTATGGCAGATGCAAGATAGAAAACTTTTACCAATCCCGAATCCTTCATCAACATTTGTTTCACGTTCTAAGTTTGTTGTCATAAGATTCTTCATTTAGATTCTTCGTAAGAACAATTTTTAAAACATGTTCGGTATATTTTCTTTATTTTACAAATATATCTGATCACTCTGATTGAATTACGTTTTTGACGCGACATGTCAAAATTTCCTGCAAAAAATAAACAAAATATTAAAAATGAAGAGCTTTTTAGTTGGAAATTATTTAAAAGTATTTTTAACGTGAATCCACAGAGCTTGCAAAGAAAAATGTCACTTTTAGGGGAGCATCTTATAACATTTCCAAAAAATTAATACATTAAAGAAGTGTATCGCCTTGAATCCTGGTTGATGCACGTTTAGCTATAAATTATGGTAACCAATATTCTACCAACCAAAAACGTAAGTACACCGCCAAATGAGAGGTGTTTCTAATGTATTTATAATATTTCCAACAATGCTGCATTTCCAACAAATATATTAAAGAAATTAACCAATTTGTTCACATACTCACCGAGTTTCCCTGTCCTTACGACTTGCCTACGAAGGTAGTCATAAATTGTTTCCTCCCTACCGTAATGCCGTACCTCGGTGCTCAAGTCGCTCAAATGAACAGAGATTAAAAGTAATGGTTTAATATAATAGCAAAGTTTATACTTAATTACTCACCGGTGGTCACCGGGAAAACGCTCCGGTGGCAGTTGACCCCGGAAGAGGACGGAAAAATCACCGAAGATACTTCGGCGGGTTCCGCTTTCGAGCGTCTTCGGCCGGGACCGGGAACAACTCGCCTGGAACGGCTCGAAGAAAACGAAGAAGTGAGCCAATTTGTGACGTCCTTTATTAAATTTTTGGTTTTATGCCACGACAGTCCCTACGAAGTGACCCGTTTACGCTCCGTCGTAAGAATGTTATGAAATCGTAAAACACGATCATCAAATGTCCCGTGCCTTCTGTGTCCTCCGCTCTCGGCAGCTGTTGGTGGTGTATATGTATGTGTGTATTTGTTTGTGTATGGGTGTTTTTTCCTAACACATGTACATTTTTGGTGGTTTTAATTGATTATTTAATCCATCCGAAAGTGCGTCCCAACCGGGACCAACGGTATTGCCAATTAATGGTGCCATATTGCAACAGACAATGTCCTGTTAATTCACTAGTTTTCTGATTTTTTTTTATAACACTCCTTCCCTGGCTCTCCGTTTGAGCCCTTCGCTAGCTCTAGAGGTCTGGAGCGCACCGGGTACTTAACGGAACGGAACGAGATTTCAACCGAGAGCAAACGGAGACCATCTTCAACGCTTCCAGCCACAGCAGACAAAGGAAAGTAAACCGCAGATGTTCATTATAGCTCAATAAAATGGCACGAAATATTAGCTTAAGATATTTTGCACCCTGCTCCGGCTTGTGCATGGAATGGTGAACCGGAGACAATCAGTTCCAGTTGCTTGCAGCCGGCAAGTGATCCTGGGAAGAGACCACTTGCACTGAAAGTAATGAAATTTTTCTTCATCTCGGTTTGTGCTACCTGTGAATTACAAATCAGACAAAAAGATTACGATTAGATCGTTCCAAGTTAATATTTGAGTGATTTTAAAGGAAACTGTCAGCTGATGATTTTAAAAATTGATGACACCTTAAACAAATAACATTTAGTAGGACTGAATATAATACTACCAATGTAGCATCAAAGACTTGCTCATAAAACACATTTTTATTACACTTGCACTATGATCATTTCTAAATACCAAAATCCGTTTATTTTCCCCTCAATTGAGCGCTATTGAACTTCAATAAAACACCAGCTTATGCGTGGCCACATCCTTCAAAGGCCCCGAACTACTTCGTAGCGTCTGCACACAAGTATCAACTCCTCCGTATTCAATTTCCCATTAACTATGACTCTTCAAACAAAGCTAATAAATTATAGGCTCTCGGCTTTCGGCGGGCAAGCTAATCAAAATGAAATTCACGCTAGCTGTCGCTCCACACGTCCGCCGAATGCGACTCGAATGCTACAATCCGGCTCAACATGTGTCACATATGCGCCAGCATGGCTTGTCTCCGACCCCCCGAACCCCTTCCGGCCACTCCACTTGCACTTTGGCCACACTGCTCAGTCGTGCGTGTCGAAAATCGTTCAATGAAGACCCCACAAATTGCCTCCATCACTTAGCATTTTATCGTTTATCCTGTTGTCGATGCCATTTCCACTTCCGCCTCCCCTTTCGCTCCTGTTGCTTCACTTTCACTTCACGGTTCCGCCCGTGAGCCCACACCAGACGAGAGACGACGAATCGAGCGAATCGACGCCACACACTGCTCACTGGTTTTGGAAGCTCATTATAATTTCAAACGCCTACATATCCGCCCTCGAAAGATATGGCACAGCTCCAAACGATCAAATCCCCCCAGCAAAGGGGACGAGGAAAGCAAAACGGAGCACAAACCACCGGAACGAAGGATTTGCCAACCGGAAAGAGTCGCTAACCGTACCCCGAGAAGACGACCGTTCTCGCCGACCCGGAAGAGTGTGAACGCGTTTACGGATCACTTCACCGATTGCTGCCCTGCAATGTACGTAGGGTAAAGTACAGACACACACACACACACAAGGCTTCTGAGAATATCAACCGGAAAAGGGAAGTGGCGAAAAATTCGTAAAAAAATCTCAATTATTATTCTGTCCTGCCATCCCGAAAGACATATGTTTCCGACCCCATAAACCGCCAATGGTTGCAATCTGTGCAGTGCACCGAAATCGATGGAGTCATTCGATGGAGTAGAGATTTGAAAACTCGAACATTTGGATTCGGTTTTGCCTTGGTGGAGGAAGAGAAGGTTATATCGAAAGGGATCGAAACGGTTGCATACCTGTTGAACGCTTTCGATGGAGTGGTGAATAATTTTAAAGAATCTTATGTCAATCAATTTTAAAGAATACCTTAGGTTTTATAGACGGGGTTTCAGGCATTTGTGGCTTTTCCTTATCTTGGTTTCATACAATATTACTCTAAATAACGAGCTTAGCAAAAAGAAAGTCTTTAGAGTAAGCAATAATTTTCAGGAAATAATTGTGTGTTGTTGTTTTATTCAAAATGTGTATTATTTATTAATAATGATAATGTATTGGGGTAACTACTCCTATAGTGGTGCTGTACCAATAGTGAAATAAAATCCTAGCTCTACGATGAAATAAATACAATAGCGTTATTTGTTCTAGAATGAAATGTTCCATGCTCTGTTACGGAGTGTTCAAAAGATGTACCTTGCCACTCCGTACTATATTAAACCTCCAAAATTCATATTTTCCATACAGGTTGTACTAAAATGCTGGATTCCTCAAGAATTTATCAGGAGTGCCATGATTTCCTTAAGGCTATGACTCTGCAAAAAGCATTGGTGCATTTGACGAAATGCGTTGGTCTACTTGGCCTTTCTGTTTGAAATATGCTTCAAAAATAAACTAAAGTGAATATATATTCAGTATTTTACAAGTTTTCCAAGTACTACTACCACCATAGGAACACCATTACAGGAACAACCGGCTAGGAAGAAATAAACGCTTTTTTCGTTTAATTTGTAAAAATAGATGTTCTTCTGAAGAATAATGGTGTTAAGATCATCATTGGTATAAATTTGTAAAATATTCTGTTATAGACACTTGAAAATTGCATCACATTGTTAGTAACACGACTAAGTGCGCCACTATTGGTACAGTTACCCTATAGCAGGTAGTGCAAATGATAAAACTCCATTTTCTGTACGTTCGATGTTGATAACAATTGTATTTCTATTAACGAGCTCAGTGTCCATTATTTTAATCATATTTTAAACAACCGAAACCGAAACAGAAATTTAACACAAAGAACAAAATTCATCCATTCGTACAACCGTCCGATGCTTCAAACGAGTTATCTACTTCTCACACCATTTTATAACGCAAACGGGGTCCCCTTTTGCTTTCCGATTTTCCGAGCGGTAATGTATACACTCCACCAAACAAATTACGGAAATAATCAAATAACTGTTATGCCGGACCAATTTGAGATCAATTTGTAGCTCCAACTGGGGTGTAGGAAATTTTACGGTACATGCAGCAAAGCCCCCTTTGGAGGCGAGGAGCGAGGAGGCGTGAATATGAGTTCTGCATGCAGATGTGGTTTTAAAAAACGGTGGCTCGAAAGAAATTCGATTACTTCAAATTTATTGGTTTCATTAATCGAATGAAACGCGTTGGGGAACGGAAATGCTTCAATCAGCCAGCAGGGAGATTAAAACGGTGTGAGCCACTGCAACTGCAACGATTTGTTGCACATAGTTAAAGGTGTTAAAAGGTGTGTGTGTGTTTTTGATTCAAATGCTCAAACTATTCAGAATGGTGCGATTTTATTTCGATTTGTGTTCAATCAAATACTACAAAAATTGTTCTGTTGTACCTTTAGAACGTATTGGTTCTTGTGCTTGTGAAAGAGCATCTTGCCCTTTCTCAACTTTAATAAAGGAATCAAAACTTATTAAACATTTCAACACCAATTATCTGTTAGTTCACGTAAGTGCCAGCACCGTTTCAATCAACACCCTAATGATGCACGAAAGCAGGTGAGGACGCGTCGAGAATCCCGATGTTGCCACTTGTTCCAACCCCGAAAACGAAATTGCACCACAAAGATCAACTGTTTTACTGCACTCAGGTTGGGCCATCTTCCGATTCGGTACGTGTGCATGGTAGTATTGCTTTGCAGTGAAGGTGAAACCTCCGCCCTACGTGCGGGTTTAAAAATGAAATGAGAAAATATATGGCAGTTGAAGGTACAAATGGTCTGACTGCTGGAGTGTGGAACGCAAGATGCATACAAATGCTTCATTAGGTGCCAAAGGTGTCGGAATGTGCTCCGAATGTTCTTTACGTCCTGACGTGCATTTCATCTACTGTAATTCTTCCATTCTCACGGTATAGAAAGTACTAGAAAGTGGCAAGCAGAATAATTGCTTGAATTTTTTTATTTCAGGTAACAAAGATCCTACAATCAAGAGTTTATCATTATGAACTGTATTTTTACGAGAACTTTTGGTTAATGTTTTTTGTTTTTTAATGTATGACGCACAATTGCATTATATTCCAATTGTTTTTAAGTATCACGTAATAAAATGAAACGACAACCAATTTAATGAAATAATTCTGCTTTCAAGTGAATAGTTGAAATTTTAAACTAATGAACATTTTTCTGCAAATTTTGCTTAAAATTTACCTTTATCCATTAATGAAATACAGGTCAACCACCAGTGTACCGCTCTTCACTCAATCAGGCGCTTAAAACTCATTAAAATTTCTCTCCTGATCACCATCCTGCATGTCAAACATCAGATGCCAAATTTAATAACCCAAAAGGCTCATATTTTAACCCAACACAGTAAGTGTCCATAATTAAATTCGCATTCGTGCGGTGCTGTCGCTGCAAGCGAAACAAATGATTATCACTCTCAGTCTCCGAACCGATCCCGTTCTTCAACCGGGGCGTGATTTTACGTCACGTAATATTGTGCAGCGTGCAGCAGCAGCAACAACAAGCAGTCCCCCCACAAATTGCCCTTTATTCGAAACAATCTCATTCAATTTCCCGTGGCCCTTCAACGAACTGCATGCCTGTTGCCGGGCCAACAACAGAATATTGCGAGTTTTCCTCCACCGATGGCGCATCATCGGCTCCCCGGGGTGGCCGGCAGGAGTTTTGCATGAACAGCCCGAGCGACGCTTCCGAAACATATCTCATTAGTCGTTCATATCTTCCGCAGCAAACAGGAAGTCAGTTCAAATAAGTTTTAATTGTGTTACCGGTAAACATCGGCATCGAATACTTTCTGCTCGGACTCGGACCGGACTCGGGTTTCGAAAGGCGCACACAAAATGTCGACCTGCGTTGGAGGATGCTGTTCATCATCATGATGGTCTATGCAAATATGTGCGCACTACTTCTGCTGCATATGACTTCATGCGAGCAGCTTACGGCTAAAAAAACGGGTACCGATTGAAAATTACACAGAAAGCGACACACGTTGTTTTTGTTGGTTGCACTCCGGTGCAACGGTTCCATGAGAAAACATTGTTGAAAAATTGTTGTTTATTCCTGTTGCGCTTCAATAAATGCGATATTTACCGCCAACGGGAATAAACAGTTGACTAACAAGCTCGCGGATAACAACAGCCTTTGTAATATAACGTGGCGCATGAGAACATTTTTACTGCTCAGCAGAGCTTTCCATTTTAGAACTTTTACTGTAACAGCATCTTTCCTTGCCATTTTTATTTTAAACAACAGAGATATGTATCAGGAACGAAAAACAAATCATACCAAAAGCCATCGTGTTGTGACAAAATAACAGGAACTAGTTTATTCCTACGTAAAAATCACGGATGAAGTGTTTTGCAAAGTAAATAAGTGAAATAAATATTAACAAATACAATATACCATGTATACATGTTGATATAGATCCATGTAAATAAGAGGATATTTTTACTATAAGAAAAAAACCATCGCACTGCACCATAAACAAACAGCTCCATCTACTACCGGCACGGTTGCATGCTGGACCTCGAACCAAACGGGGCATCGTGCCAGACGACGAAATAAACCATCGCATGCCGGCACGACCTAGCACTATCGGTGTTTTTAACGGCTTGGTGTCTTGCCAAATGTCTAGCGAACGACCGATTGATGATGGAAGATGTGTCGGAGAATGTAATGCATCATCCCTTTGGCCCTTCCACCGATTCTCTTGCCCCGTCGCAAGCAGCAGGAATAAAACGTGGAAACCTGTTCGTCATCCAAGGACGTCAGTCAGGACACAAACGGAACGCTACTGGAAATCAGTCGCTCGCTGCGCTTTTACGCCTTCATGCTACCGAATTTATGGCCACAGTTTATACCGTCGAGCTGTCGAACGCCGAGCCGGAAGGAAAAAGGGGCGAAAGTTTTTACTTCCCCCCGATCACCGGTGGCCACCTCGGGCGTATCTCGTTATATTTTTATGGATCGTGCACACATTCGTTTTTACCCGAAACCGAGCGCCCTTTCGCCGAAATGAAACGTTTAGTGAGTTTGGTTGGATGAGGAGGATGGGGGTGTCACAAACCCTCCGTCGGAACCCGGATTCAGTTCTGCTGTTAACCCAAGTGCCAAAGTTTACTATGCACCGATATTAAGTGTTACTCTACAACAAATTTACCGCGGGTCTGGAGAGGAGAAGTGGTTGATCTTTCGAAAACGGGCAAGATGCCATTATTGTCTCCGTCTGTTACGATGTAAAGGTCACAGAATATTCAATATAGTGTTGTTTTTGAAGAATGTTTTAAAAATCTGGCGTACGTGTATGTTTCTAAAATAAAAAGATGAAGGTAGATAAAAATTCTTCAACTGATTTAATTTGACAAGTGACTTCATGGTAGAAGAATCTATAAATTATTTTTACTTTATGAGCGCAAATTTGAGTTTCTTGACTAAAACTCATATTGCCTTTTTTATGCCAGAAATTTTCATTACATCATTTTCATTTTCATACCATGATTTCTCCTAAAGATTTTCATAGAACTGAACTAATGAATACGCTATTTTTCTCACACAAAAATTTTCTCTGAATCTCGCCCAGAACTGTTTTCTAAACGTTCCGTTTGCTTGTGTTTCGGATCCGGCTCCTCCAAGGGAGGGTTAAACGAGATAGTTATTGTACCAACGGTGGTAGCCAGACGGAACCAAACCAGACCGAGAAATGATCACTCCGCCAGAGCTGCTGCACATCAACGTCAGGAAAGCGTTATTTTCGGTGCACATAAAATCTGAAGAAGTGCAGTTTTGCCCCATCGTCCCGAGGTATTGCCCCCCATTTCCGAGGTTTTCGGAGGGGTTCGACATCCTAGATGTGTATCCTGCAGCCGTCAGGAGCAGATATGCCAGCCTTGAACCACGTACCACGGCTGGGGTTTTTGACTCACCGCAAGCATGTCACCGCAAACATCGACGGAATTGGTGGGTGTGAACTTCCATTTTGGGCAAGCACCGAGCGTACACTGATTTCTAAAGCAACCGCCAAAATGGCGTCCGGGGTTGGTTTAAAGCATCGGTGCAGGATTTTTTTTCCCCGGCTTGAGTGTTCCTGTTTTACGATCCAAGATAAATATTGAGCAGTGCCATATTTTGAAACAGACTCGAGAAAAAGCAGACAAAATGAACTGCATTATGTTGGAAAATAGTGAGGAACAGGATTCTGAAAAACGATAAGTTACAGTTACAGTTTGTTTATTTCTTATCATGGACAACGTTGGAATACTTTTAAGATTGGGTTTACATAGGTTTTGGCTGATACCACAACTCTATGCATATAAAATTACTTCTTCAATTTGGGATTTAGATTTGTTTTCTGTGAATATGGCCGCCATAGTTTAATACAGGGAAAAATTGAGGAAAAAACCCTCCGCCTATTATTATTGTCAGAAAAATGATTTCTCTTTTTTCACTAAAGTCAAATATGAAGCCTCTCCAACCATATTTAAAATTGATATAATTGAAACAAAAAACCTTCCTCGGTTTTTCTTAACAAATCATATAGTTGATGAAAACACCTGTTTGACCCACCAAAAAAAAAATCTTCATTCAAATTAAGCATAATGCGAAGGTAGGAAAGTAAACTCATTTCTTCAGCTCGATCTATTAGGGAAAGGTTTTTTGCTGAACGAAACTTATGCAAAACAGCGCTTAAAACAACAGTCGCATTAAGACGTCCATAATGAGTGAAAACTATTTACGAAGCGCAGATGTTTTCCACGACGAATTTGCTTCCGTGCTACATTCAAATCTATTGAAACGTTCTTCTTGCACGTGTACCACCCATCCAGCATTATATGAAACGTAAGCACACTGAGTAAAATATGCTGGCACTTTTCAAGCACCTTTTCAGGCTACCATCCTTGTACGCTGCAACGAGAGTTTCGTTGTTTTTCTGCACCCTGCAAGAAAATCCCCTTTTTTGTGATAGCGTGAAGGTTTTCACCCACGGGGCAAACATTATTAATTGCACCTCCGTGAGTAGGCGTTATTGCGAGGCAAAAAACTAACATGTGTTTCGGGACCGGAATGAGCGCACTATGCTCGTATCGTTGGCAACCACTAATGCCGCGCAAGCTGCCACAGCGGAAAACGGGAACCCGACGGAAAATGATGCTCCCGCTTGGAATGCTTACGAAGTATCTCATTACATACTATACCACTATCGACGGTCGCAGTTTCTGCTTTTCTTTTCCAATCAAAACCACACGCGAAAGGATGCTACCGTGTTTCGTCGAAAATGTGCCAAGCAACAAACGCCACCATAACGAAGTACGCCAAAAACTTGCTTGGATGCTGACGGTCCCGGCCACTTGCTGCTAACGATGACGATCGGCTATTAAAGCAACAAATTGCCTTGTAAGTCAATTTAACGTCTAACAAGCGAGTTTTCCACCACAAAGCCTTCGTGTGTGGCAAAGGCAGCCCGCTCCAATTCTTACGGCGTCATCCTCCTGCACCTTTCCCATTCGCGAAACACCTACACAAACAATCTGTTATATGTT
>KE525340.1:1310704-1321630 GCA_000441895.2 Anopheles sinensis | reverse complement strand
CTACCGTGTTTCGTCGAAAATGCGCCAAGCAACAACCGCCACCATAACGAAGCACGCCAAAAACTTGCTTGGATGCTGACGGTCCCGGCCACTTGCTGCTAACGATGACGATCGGCTATTAAAGCAACAAATTGCCTTGTAAGTCAATTTAACGTCTAACAAGCGAGTTTTCCACCACAAAGCCTTCGTGTGTGGCAAAGGCAGCCCGCTCCAATTCTTACGGCATCATCCTCCCGCACCTTTCCCATTCGCGAAACACCTACACAAACAATCTGTTATATGTTTGATAGTATCACTTGCACCAACCGGGCGGAGGACACCGTCGAGGCTCCGTCACACGCGCTTCGACCGTCAATGCTCCTGCCAAAACATCCCTCGAGTTAAGCCGGTGGAGAGGGTGTGGGGGGGGGACCTTGCGAGGCGCGCAGCCCGGGAGTAATTAATGTTTTCGATGGCAAGGAGCTGATGGGAGCTAAATTTTCATTTCATTCTGTTTGTTCACGTTTCCACCAGAGTAGACACTTTGATGCGGCCAAGTCATGCAAGATGATGCTTAACGGTGGGAGCGAATGGGATGGGGGGGGGGCTCCTTACGGCCAAGTCGCTTAGCATGTGCCGCCACGGCGATGGCTTTGTCGTGTACGCGTTGTCGAAACGCACATGGCACCACCAACCGAAGGGATGTGCGAATATGCGAAACAAAACCACAGTAATATCATTCCCGCTTCCGTTCGGCTTGTCGTCAGTTTATGAGATCACTCGGGCATAATTATGTTTCGAGCAAGCTAATTAGTTTAAAGCATAGGGTTTCTTCATTAAATGCGAAGATTTCCGTCACGTTTGATATTCTACGTTTTTTTTATAAATCAAGTTACACGCTTTACGAAAACGAAATCTACTTAAAACAAAGGACGTTCACTCGTGTTACACTCAATGCGCCCGAATGTATGCAACTGCAACGAAACTTAATACGAGCACTATATAAACTAAATGATCAAGCAAAATCTGAGCAAAGGATCCCAAAATGTTAGGTAAAAACAATCGACATTAGTTCAATATAGATTTAAATATGTAATTTTATTGAAAAAGAATTACAAAGAAGTTTCACACATTCTGGCACATCAAATGATACGTCAGAAAAGAATTCTTTTCAGATCGTTTCTCATTTTTCAAACCTACCACTGACTTGTACTACAACTGATAAATCACCTGAGTAGGTACTTATTTTACAAGATCTATTCAGTAATTCAAACTCTTAATGCCCCAGCTTCTCCTTAATACGATCGATTAACAACGACAATAGCACCATAATTAGCTCCGGTGTTAACCTTACCAAAAAGGAGCTTACTTCAATTTCGGGCTTTTAAATTCAATTGAAATCAATCGACAAGTAGTTAGTGCTGTCGGTGAAACTTTCCTTTCCGAGCCAACCGCCCGACCGGTACCTGGCCAAATGTCGTGCGATATTAAACTCCAATTTCCTCCCATCGAACCGGCATTCCATTATTCATCGGCTCGCTACTTTGGCGCTCGCCGTTCGCACTCGACGGATATGAATTAATTTGGTGGCAATTAAACTTTTCCCCACTCAAGGCCGCCACCGTAAGGCGGAAAAGTTCCATGGCTTTGATGGTAACCGCGGGACCGAATGAAGGAACGGGGAACATTTTTGGGCCAGCGGGAAAAAGTTGCTCCTTGCGAATTGTGCCATTCGCTTGGTTCGGCTTCCGAAGCAATGAATTTATAAAAATATGCCACCACTTTCACCGCCACGGGTTCGTTTCAGCTAGTTCCATTAGCGTGGAATATTCGCCCACGACTGTTCGACTGCATCGCCCATTAAAGTGCTGTCGAACAAACTCTCCCCGAAAGTGCAATAAAACAGTTGAATACGATCGCACAAAAGGACATCGTTTAGAGCCGAAAATTGGTGGCCTCGGTAGTTTTTACTGATTTAAACTATCCTTTCGGGTCAGAAATATACAAAAATGTTAAAAGGATGCACGAGATGAAACAATGCATAGTTTCCACTACAAAACCATAATCTAATTTTCGGAGCCCCAAACACTCGCAAGAAGCTCGGTGGTCGGAAAAAGAACAGATAACTTTCTGATTTTCATAAACCACAACTGCACCTCGACCGACACCTTCACTGCACGTCTCCATCGCCTTGACCCACCGCGTTGGCCAAAGAAGAAACGTAGGCTGTCTGGGTCTGGGACTGGCTGGTGCGAATTGTCTGTGTCTGTACTTTATTGTATCATACGCTCAAGACGCTCTCAGTTAAATTAAAATTTAATTCAATTACTCATCACGGCGAACATTGGTGTGCAATGTTTTCGGGTGGAAGTTTTGTCCAATTTGGTGAAGGTACCGAATGATCTTTTTTTTGTAAGAAATCTATATAGAAGAAAGAAAATTTGGGTGTCCGATGAGAGCGTCCAACGTCCGTTTGTTGTAAACAAAATTAGATATTATGTCGTATTCGTAGGTCCAGTAATGGAATTACTCGAGTTTTGGAAGCGGACTGGAGAAATTCTATAAATTTGATTTTCATTTTCACAAAAAAGCTTTCACTTTTGCTTATGGTACTTCTATTTTGAATAGTCAATAAATAATACCTATTAAAATGCATACTCCCAAATCTTATTAACAAAGAAAAAGCATGATATTACATGACATCCATCTCCTCTTCTCCCTCGATAAGCCTAATATGATTGTTTTAAAGGAACAGCACTGTTTCCCAAATAGAATATGACATATTTACCCACCGAGATTGGATCAGCACATGCGTTTGTCCATGGCTTCACATTCTTCCAAGGCCCAGAAAAATTCTACGAACACTGATAAAATCCTCATCGGCCCAAAGGAAAGATCTGTTCAGAGGTATTACAATATCAAGCCGTAATTTATCGTGCTCCCGATGGCGTGGATACTATGAAGCCTATAATTCCATCACTTTCTTCAGATTGCGTCCCGAAATGACTATCTGTTTTTTCCATCGTCCCTCACCCCCGACCGTTCCCTCTCTTGACCCATCCTTATACACATATTTGCCGCATGAGTGAATTTGAGACATATAATTTCGTCGGTAATAGGTAGGGTTTCAAAGAAATTAAGGTTTTGGATGAAATATTTATGAAGGGATCTCGATACAGTTATAGTTTTCCTGGGAGCAGTTCCATCTGGTCAATCCTAGAGGGAATGGTGTAGAAACGAGGTCCCAAAAAGAACGTGCCGCTACGTGTTCTAGGAATTTCCAAAAATATAAAGAAATTATATTGATTTAATTTAGGACATTAAGTATTCAAGATGGGAATTAACTCTTTAATGACATCTGCTGACAAACTAAAATAAGTTTAAGAGAGTCAAAGTGGAAATCTTTTGTAAATTTCTTCTTAACCATGTCAGAGAGACTACAAAAATTTTACTTAATGTATTGTGTATCGTCTATTATGCTTTCGATATTCATTTCGATTTTCACTAGTATATCTACATTTTCGGTCCGAACATTTCTTCAAAAACGGATTCTTAGGGTATTTGTAAACAACCATCTCAATTCGGAATATGGCTAAACTTGTTCGTGCTGGAAATCGTTTTGTTGCCCATGGCCACAATCAACTCCACCGAAAGTCATTACGAGGACGAGAGTGGATGAAGCGGGAACCAACTCGTGGCAACAATTTCTTCCATCGACTAATCTTATTTATAGCGTGAAGACACACTAGCCAACCCGTCATACCTTTTCCGCGCCTTGTTATTCCCATCCACCACGGTCAGCGACGTTGCTATCGACGTGCTTTTATGGCGCTAGGATCCATCCGCAGCCCACGGTTCGATGATATAAATTGAGAAAATAAAACATGAACTTCGAAAAATGGTCCAATTTCGTAATTAAGCCGTTCGAGGGCAGGAACCTCACCGGGCGCCGGGCACCAAATCCTCGGACCGCAGCTCCCGGGCTTGCGGGATTTTGAGCTCGCGATGTTTTGCCACGGAATGATTTGTGCTATCTATATTAAGATGTAGAGCGCCGATAGCGATGCTACAACGAGCTAATAAATTGTTTTCGTCGCTCTGCTCCTCCCAGTGCGGGATAAGCAGTTCTGGCTTAGGGGAGGGTGTTTTTGCACAATTGGTGCCCGCATCTTTCCGGAAGTCATTCCGGGAACATTTAGATAAACTGGCTCAAATGGGTTTGCCACACCTGGGCAAGACGATGCTGAGGAGATGCCACGCCGAGAACGGAGCAAAGCAGAGTGTCTTGAACACCTAACCCCTTTTGCCATAAGATGGTCCTTTGTGGTCACTTAATCACGTTAGCTCAAAACGGACCACATTTATCTGCGAATACCGAAGGGAATCCATTAGCAGGGTGATATGCCACAAATGCAGGAAGGCAGGAAACCATCCATACACACGGAAGATTGTCCAGTCGCAGCGTCTGCCGGACGGGTGTACGACTCTTACTTTTCGGGGTCCCATATTCATTTACCTTCCCTCCTCGTCGGGAAAGCACCTGGCAGCAAACTTACCCGAAAGAAGCAAGAAACGGTTGCGTGCACGAAACTAAAGTGTACGGATGAGTTAATATTTTATTAGGAAATGGTTCTCCGTGTCGGCGTAAGGCCTCGCTCACCTCACTCAGGACCACTTTTGTCCTAGAAAAACAGAGACACGGATGGTAGAGGGAGGACGGTGAGCTCCGAATACCGAAACCGGTGGAGTGATGATAATAATTACACAGCAAATGCTAACGATATGTTTCCCTATTTCACCGCCCCGTGACGGGGCGCACGACGTTGAAAAATCGTCCTCCAGAGGCCTTTTGTTTGGATAAGGATATGTGACAAGTAGCATTTCATGTACCGAGTGTCGGTTTCAATTTGTTGCCTAAATGCCAGCAAGACACCGCCGATGCTCCGGTGTGTTTTTGGTGCGGGAGTCGAAAAAAGCATGAACATTTGGTGCGATAGAATGGTTCCTTATTTTGATTGCATAATTCATACCTAAACATAATCGAAATTAACTTTTTTACATCGTCGTCGGCGATGTCTTTTTCAATTTGATACTATTTGAAAATAAAATGTGATTCCATTTTGAATAATATTCTTTATCATGTATTGCAAAGCGGGTCTTGCATGAAGTATTTAATTCGGAATTTTTCAACTATCTACAAGGTGTGTCTCGAATTTACGTATTATATTTAAGGCAATTATTGTTATGCATGTTTGCATATCAAAAATAGGCAAATTCGAATGCAATGGAAAGGTTATTGTCTTTAGAAATTAGGATAAAATGAACAGAGAATAGTTAAGGTAGCAATGTTGACCTTACAGAGTATTCGTTTGATCATCATTCATTAATCTCGTGCCGGATTTTGAAACATAAAGGATTTTGATAAGCCGATAAATATGTATTAATGAAAGCTCCTTAAACCTTGTTTTTAATTGGGCTAGCCTGAATCTTTAAACCTTCTAACCAAGCTTTCATCGTTAAGCCACATTATGTTTGCCGTTAAATTTACTAGGGTATCATTCAAATTTGGTAAAAAATCTATAACAATGATCGAGTATATTTAACGTCATTAGACAATTTTCAGGCAAGTTTGTTAAGGGTTTGTAACATTATCTGTATCTAGAAAAGTAAAACAAACCGATCCTTAATTTGATAATTTGCTGTTGAAGATGTCTATCGTAAAAATACCCCGGGTACTGATCTTTCCAACACTTTCATCGGCTAAACTACACTTGGTCTACATTGAAACAAAATTACTTTGGCTCTTGTTACGACTTCGGTAATTTTTATTCTTATTGATAATTTTCTTCTAATACCTAACACTACAAACTTTCCGATACTCCCAGAAAAATTGTAATATTGCTTAGCAAAAATGAGAAATATTGTTCACAAATTACTGCAAAAAATCGACACACACCCTGTAGTTTGCTTTTTAATCTGAAGAATCTTCTATTGCATATGCAACACATTGTAAAGAATAATTAATCCAATGGTTCTTCTGATTCAGGGATAGCAACAAAAATAAAAGCAAATTAAAAAGCATGTGAATCACGAACAAAAAATATATCCGTTGAATGAAAGTTTTGCGACACACGGAAAACTTCTCTGGCGGCAGTAAAAACCTAACTTTGGAAATTACATCCACCAACATTGATCAAATAATCGAACATCATTCGAACGCGTTTCACATTTACACGCCGTTCTCCGGCGAACTGACCGACGAAGGACATTCACGTTCGTTCTTTCTCCCGTCGGCGACACTGCATCGAATGCGCCAAGCTATTCCAATATCGCCCTCGCGTAATTATAAATGATCAAAGCATTTTCGCCGGGAACCTAAAATATTTAATTTTCCAACGTTCTTTCATGTTGCCAGGTTTTTTCTTCATTTACTTCCACCCAAAATCCCCGGCTCTCGTGCTTGGTTGGTGATCGATTCGTGCATCGCATTCGTACCCACCTGTTACTTTGTCCTGGGATTGCTTTTTCCCATGTTTTGCGCTGTGCGTTATTCTCATTTCGTCCGATACGTTGTTGCATTTCCATTCTGTGTGTTTGCCCACAACGGCAACCAATCACTCGGTGCAAGATTCATTTTCAATGGTGTCCAAAAATTGACGGTGGAAAAAATGGTGTGCGAGCAACAGGAAGCAAAAAAAACCAACCCATTGGGCACGTGGTGATCGACGGGAAAAACGCAAAGTATACGTATTTGTGTGTCGGTGACCGAGGCAGGATGCAATAAAAAACCTAATAAACCGACAGAACGGCGTTTGTTTGAAATTAATTGAAAGTTGTGCATATGAGCTGTGAAATGACGTAAATGGCTGCCGCTGACACGGGTATATGGCTGACATTTTAGTTATTTCCGAAATGATTGACGTTGCCGCAAGGGCCGCTCGGACGCTGATTGACCGTGCCTTTGCGGGGGAGGGGCAGGTGGCGGTCGCTGTGCACCGTTGCACCGGACAAACCCTGAACTAATTTACAATGTCGCTTCGAAACAATTGAGGTAGGGGAATGTTCGGATTGATGGAGGTGTTTTTAACATATTTGTACATTATTTTTTTCTTCAGAAATTACAACCTTTGGTGTTGGTTGTTTTTTTTACAGTTTTTTAAAACTCCAATTAAAACAGCGTGAAATGATTCTGATAACTGTATATTGTGTCACTATTCAGTTTGTAAACGTATTTCCCACAACATGTTATATTTGATTTTTTTAAATAGTAATTGGCACACGATACATTCTTGAATTATTTGCAGTCTACCTGATTCATAATTTATAGTTGAATGAGAAAAATAAAGCGATCTGACATAAAAAGCGGTAAATATAATACGGAGCGCAAATATGCGAGAATAATTAAAAAAATATCAAGTTCGGTGCAACTATGTGTTGTGATTAATTAGAAACGTTTATGAGCATATTATTTACACGCGTATTCATTTCAATCTTGAAAAGAACCTTCAATAAGGCCCAAAACAATCAAATTATACACTTAGCATTAATTCGACACGTTTAAAAACCAAGTGGTTCTTTGGTAGGAAGCAAACGCGCTGGCAACCAAAGGAAAAAGGCTAGTCAATGATTATCTCACAAGGAAGGAGCGAATGATTCTGTCACCCCCGAACTAGCACTACAAATGTTGCCACTATCGACTGCCGAATGTGGTTCAAAATTTATTTGTTTTTTTTTCGAGCGCAAAAGACTATCCATGCATATTCTGACCTCCCGGGTACCGTTTGCAAGGCGTGCAGGACAAAAAAGTGGACCAAAACCGTAGCGCACCAGCAGCATTCCGTCGCTTTCGAGGCGATCCGTGTGTGTGAGAGCAAAACAAAAACCAAATCGAATGTGAAAATATATCTGCTATAAAAACAAGGAAGGACTTTCGTCCTGAATGGCAAAAGGACGCACCACAGTACATTCGTAACCGAGCACGCTGGATGGCAAACGTGAAAGATGTGCATTAGCAATGGGAAAAATGGGAAAAAATCCTGCCAACAACGACCAAAACACAGCAAAAAAGGGCGGGTAGAGAAAGAGCTACCGGAATGCTTTATGATGCACAGCATCTGTTGGACAATGAACTGAAGTGGCCGGACATTTCTATTCTGTCGTCGTATGCTCCCTTTGCCACACTCGTATATGCGAACTGAAATCGAATAAACATATACACGAAATCGTACCAATGCTGAAAAATGCCCCGATCCGGAGGCAAACAAAAAGCGCACCACGAAATAGAACGACCCAGAAAAAAAGGAAGGAAACCCAAACTCCTAACGGGCGCTCGGTACGTGACCAATGTGCTGGAAAATGAATTATTATGTTTTAATATTGGAAGCCCCGGTGGAAGCTGGCGGCGGAGAACACAGGTTGAACGCCAGGTTCGAGCTTCGTCGTTTCGACCACACTCGAAAGGGCTGCGGAATCGAAATCAGCTAAGGAATGCTCGAACTTCATCTACCGCCTTATCGGCTATGAGGATGTTGGTAATTGGCCAAGATGTACGACACTAGATAACGCTTTTCCAGTGGCCATTTGAGAGCGTTTGATGGCCTTAGGAAGGCGCCGGCGACGAATTCCATTTCACCCAAAAGGTCATCCGTTCACTGCGGGTTCCGCACCAGCAAAGGGCTTTCGGGGCATGGCAAGTTGGTTGTTTTAACGGTGCGAAGATTTACGAATTTAATGTAATCCTTTTTAATGTTATCTCGGACCACCCGGCCCAACTTTTAACCCGGTCGTTATACATGCGACGGCGGATGGTGGATGCTGTGATTAAGTCACACTCCGGTGAAGTGAAATTTCATATTTATTGGAATAATTACCTGACGCCGGCACCAAATAGCCGGTTGCGTGCCGGGCAAAGCGAACCGGCAATATCTGTCACACCTTTTTCCGGTTATTTATTCAGCGTGAAATTAGAGCTGAGGAGAGATGTCTCAGGCTAATTCATTAGGTGGTGGTGGTCCCTTAGCCCCGGCGTAAGCAAACAAAAAACCAAATCGAGCGGAATTTCTCGTGTTACAAATTGAATAACATGGGTTCGGTTACAACTTTCCAGTAATCGTTACTTATAATGAGTTCATCTGTAACATGCTGATTAGTGGTTTTGGGTTAATTTAGATTGCAGAAGAATTATACACCGAGTACAGAATGATCATGTTCTCCAAACAATACCGAAAAGAAAATATATAAAATTCAATTTTGGTTTCAGATAAAGTGAAACAAAATTTCATATCAATATTATTCAACAATGACTTGTTTTTTTTTCTCTTTTTTCCTTCAATGCAAAAAATATTTTCATATCATCACTACGATACATTTTATCCAGTTTTGTAAAATAATAATTGGATCTTCTTAAAGTAAAGAAGATTCTCCCATTCATAAGATTATTAAAAAATTCCTTGAGCAGATTCATGTTTCTAAACGTTAACTTTATTAGAAAATTATCTCACATAACCATTATAAAATTGGAAAAGCATACTTTCATACATTCCATACAACGGTTTGAGTAAATTTTTGATTACAAAACTACTTCATTTGCTTAAAAATTATCCAGGGTGTTCAGGAACAAATATCCCTTCAGCATCTGCTGACAGCATACCCGAATTGGTATCCTCACGGACTCAATATATTCTTCACAGCGTCATACACGAAAGATTGTTCACTGGCTCGTAATGAAGTTTAAAACATGTTTTCAAGCATACCAGAACCGGTTGTCGAGAATGGCGAGCACGAAGTGAACGAAGGGAACCGAACCGAAAAGGCAAAGCTGGAACTAATAATCCCAAATCCTATCGAACCTGCATGGAAAGTTTACCCGCTCCTCACCGGGTGCTCGACGTGCTTCTTCATATTTTAACGATAGCAAAATAAACTGAATGTTGCGCTTCACCAGATCAGCAGAACGTGGCCCAGCGACGCTGAGTGGAATCATGCCGTTATTTTCTTCATTATTTTCCGTACCCCAGCACCGCCCGATCCAGCCCGACTTCGGCCCCCTTTTTCCAGCCTGGCAAAGTTTCGCTTTGATGCAATTTTTCCTCCTCCGCTTTGGCGCTTTGGCCACCTTCTGACATAACGATTCGGTGGGTTTTTCATCAAAGAAAAAACGCACCATTGCTCCAGAAGGATCGTCGTACAGCAGCCGATTGCGCCAGCTCCATCGACCGCGGTAGACACTCGATCGCTCGTGCTGACTTGATGAGGGCTGACTCGCAAGACACGCGAAGGAAATCTAGCGTAAGGCGCTAGAGCTGGGTTTCCTCGGGAAACGGCGCACCACTAACAATGCTGCCAATCGGACGCTACACATTCTCTTTTCATCAATTTTTCCGCACCCATCCCTCGCTCACGCTCGATCGCTCACCACCCTCAACAACACCCACCCACCCACCAGAGCAGCACGGTTCGATAGATATCAAGTAAATTATTTGCAATTGATATTTATTGAATGTGAAATGATTTACCGCTCGCGAGGCAATTCTGTTCAGTGTTTCTGCCGGCGCAATTCGCCGTGCCGTGTGGTTTTTCAATTTGTTTTTATTGAAAAACACATTTATGATATCGAAAATCTCTCCCGCTGACGGGCGAGCTGCTCATCGCACCCAAAACCAGTGCCTGTTTTTTCCTCCCCCGGTGTAAGTGTGCAGCGATTGAAGAAAAACAAGTATTTCGATTGCACTTACGATTCGAATTCGATTGTAAAGCGCAACAACCGTAACGGGGAATAGTAAGTGATTACCAACTTATTGGTTGTCAGTATGGATTTGAGAGTGAAAGAAGCAATAACGGTTGAAATATGCATGCTCGAAATGAAATTTTATGATTATTTCAAGTAGTTCGGGCCATGTCACCACAAAGCGATGTTTTTAGCAATAAAACTTGATTGTTGCTACTCAT
>KE525340.1:1279325-1300473 GCA_000441895.2 Anopheles sinensis | reverse complement strand
CCTTATTCTAATTTTTTAAACGTAGTTTGATAGCAAATTGATCAGACAAAAGAAATATGTACTTTGTTTTCACGTAACTTATCTGTATTTTTTATAATAAAATAATAAGTGAAAAAAGTCCATTTTCACCAACGCAAAATTGAGCATACAGATATGTGTACATCATAATCTAAGGCCTAAATTGCGGTCAATTCAAAAGAAACCCATTAGTTAGTATGTAGTATGGCTGCTCTGTGTGTCTTGTACTGCCTGCAACCATTTCTGCAACGATTCCACTAATTTTTGGCCACCAACTACGGTATACTATTCCATGTACCCTGCATCACGATTTTCGGTTCTCTTTGTACCTTGGCATTGGTCAATCGTTGTTTTTCGGTCTGGTACTTTGATCAGCATCCTAAATGGACCATATGATTGAGTTCCATTGATCTATGGAAGTGTTTTGACAGACTTAGGCACATTATACGACACCAGTACCACACGACGTTCCAAGTGAGGTTTGTATCGTTGTCCTACTGGAGGCATTAGTGACAAAGTAAGATGTATTTTTTTAACGATAGGTTATTGGTCATGTTTCAGATTGTTCAAATAACCCAATTTTTCCATGATTAATTCGCTGAACTACATAGTTTAAGCTCTTCCAGCTGCCATTGAACTTTATAGTACAACGCTGCCTTCAGTGTGCTTAACTGTTATGGACAAATCTTGAATTTCTGGCATCGAAACAAGTTGCTACCACATCATTTGGCTGTTTTAAGACTCGAATAGATTAATTTAAGACTGGTCAACGATCAAAACGTTATTTTATTACTCTTGTGACATCACAATATGCACCATTACCAAATCAAACTTCCTTCACCATGTTGACTTATTGAAAGATAAGCTTTTTTGAAGTAATTTGATCTCGCAATGTGTTCCTGTGGGCAGTTCTACAGTTGATGTTAGCACTTACGTACCTTTCAAGAGTGTCAAATGATTTCTAGATCTGTTTTAGAATGCTTTTTAACCATTTATTCTCAGTATACGAGCTATTCCTCGTTCGTTGACTGTTATAAACATCAATCTCGTCCTCTGTTGGTAAAGTTTTTAAGTGTCCCTTTATTTTTCACTTGTTCACCTACGTCAGTATTGTAGATTGTGACCATTTGACCGCTAGTTCTGGACCCCGCAACAACTTTACGTGACAAAACATGTTGATATGCCTGGTACAAGTTGCGATTACCGAGTAGGTCCCGCTTGGCTAAAAAAAACTTGCCAAAGTGCTCAATTTATAGACTGACCAGGCTCCTAGATGACCAAACTACTAAATAAACATTATTGGACACATGCTAAAGTTCCCAAAGTCAAGTTATACTCAGTAAAGACGAAGGTGTATGCTCAATTTTGCGTTGGTGAAAATGGACTTTTTTCACTTATTATTTAATTTAAAAAAAATCAGATAAGTTGCGTGAAAACAAAGTACATATTTCTTTTGTCTGATCAATTTGCTATTAAACTACGTTTAAAAAATTAAATTAAGTCAATATTTGTGCGTGCTATGGAAGAAAAACCAGCGCTCGTTCGGTTGTATGCTCAATTTTGCTAGTGACTGTAAGTAATAGAAATAAAGCTAGTCGTAAGAGAATAAGCAAACTGCGAGGAGCTAAAGGGAGGTTTTAGTTATAAAAGACGAATCGGAGGTGATTAAATAGGACGCTTTATAGTAGTGTTTATTTTGTGATCATACGGCTATGTTCATTTAGAAATTAAAATCTAAATAAATGTCGTTAGCCAGATCACTGACGCATTCAAAAAACTTAAATTGAAATATGATGCTTTAAACATTTAAATTTTCAAATTTCTTTACTATTTCAAACAAAACTATCATACACAAAACATCAGTCTTTCCTCAAAAAAAGTTGACTAATATTTATATTTAACAACAAATTTCTGTATCGAGTTTAGGTAACACTCGTGCATTTTCGACACCAAATAAGTACAAATGATTCGGGGTAAGTAAAATAATCAACAAATCCCACCTACATTCGAACTCTTTTGCGTGCCTACCGTTATTCGCATATTAATTAACGTATACCATCTTGCCAGTATAAAGGTAGCTTAAATGAGTTTTCGAGCTGGTATTTTCCCGCGAGGTACTGTGTTTATGATTTAAGCATAAACCGTCGACTTCAATGACTCGAGCGTTCCCATCATCCGCAAATGGAAGCATTCTGATCCCCGGATTGATGCATTAGACAATGCATCCACGGACACAACTAGTTTCCCGCGGAAAGATAGTTGTGTAACACGAACGACTAAAAATCAAAAACCCTGGAGATCCCGGTCCTTCATCCTTCCCGCGGTGCGTTAAAACAAGGCTCACATGTTAAAATATTAATTTTACGCATCACTGCACCAATATCTGTTTGAATATAGATTATGCCAGAACTGGTGGCCGGCACTGGTTTGGAGTACTGTTTGAGGTGAGGTTGGAGACTCGTGGCCCAACCTGCACGGTGCTCGTTTGCGGAGCGCTCTTTTACCAGGCATAATAGCCCAAATAGCGTTCGCACTTTACCGGACAAACCGAGCTGGTGAATGCATCGGTCAGATTGTCGGTCGAGCGCATAATGCATTCCATTGTTCCATAGCCCAACCGGGCAGGGATGTCGCACTCGTTGAAGTTCTACGTTTTGAAATTCAAGGTGTTTGATTTTAAAGTGAACGTGTTAGACTAAAATTTGTTTTGTAGTACTTTCGTATACTTTGCTGATAATCTGAAAATTTTCAATTTGGTCATCGATATTTTGGGTTTTCTGCTAAAAAATTTTTAATTACCCGTTTCAAAGTGGACCAGCCCTGTCCTCCATTCATGAAAGCCCATGCGGGTTATACTCACACGTAGAACTCAGCCTTTCGCCCAGAATTGCTACGGGCTTCATTGTAAAGACATGGACTTCGTACGGTGTACATCGTTATAAAGCCGTCGATACAGGCTGGCACCTTAATTAATATAAATAAAGAATTCGAATTTTCACTCCCAAATACAGACATGTACCTGCAACAAACGGTGATTAAATGCTTTGTTAGTGCAGAAACCGGATGAATCGTTGCTGTACGGTATTCAATGAAAGGGATTCGTAAACCGCTAGAAGCCACCGTAGACTCCGTACCGTTGGCAGCATCGTTCCTTCTCATTATCTCTTTCAGTGGAGGTCAGTTAAATCAACCTCTTTATTGGTGTTCATAGCGCGGGAAAGCCCGAACAAAAGGACCACCGAACGTAAAGAATATAATCCACAAGACCGATCGATCGCACCGAAGTCCTCGGTAAATTACGCCCTGCACTGCCGACTGCATCGTCGTAAAAAATAATAACGCAATTTATATGCGTTTCAATTGATTACATTGTCCACCGAGGACGGCCCAGCCCAGGGTGTCATGCGTGAAGCAGCTTCGGGTTAGGATCATTTGCTGCGGTCTTATTAATTCCCAACGCCGGGAGCGGTGTTCACGTTCGATGCGATAATTCATCGTCCGCACAGAAGGGAAATGCAAATGATTATATTGTTGCTTTAATATCACGTTTTCCCGGGTGCGATACCAATCCGTGCGTAGCATTGTACATCCGTTGCCACGAAACCGGCGCGTTTCGTCAGCATCATTGGCACGTCGCTCGTTTGTCAATTCGTGGCCCACCGTGGATTGAGAGGTTTATCCGGCCGTGAATGAGTATTTTATGAGACGGCAGTTTAAGCCGATTGGGAAGCACGGATCGGTGCTAATTTATAGTGTTTACGCAACCAATGGTTAAATAAGGGGAACGAATGGAGTACGATCTCTGAGCAGTAAAAGAAATGTAACACACTCCTCAGCAGTGGAAACAGTTAACAAACATTTTGATAATGCTGAAGCATATGATACAGATGAAATAGTATGTTGAATTTTATTTTTCTGATGAAACAACATGTTGAATTTGATTGAATGAAAATATTTCTCTAGGCAACAATATATGCAATAATATGAAAACCACATAGAGGGTCCATCAGATGATATTATAACAGTAACAGCAATATTTCTAACCGCATCATACGATATTCCAACAGCATCGGTTGATGTTATAATGCAATATTACTATCCCGGTATAGCAGCTTGAGCGGAGTACGTAACTAGCGCGTGTTAATGCTGCTACTGTTATAATATCATCTGGAAACCTCTTTAAATGACCGGATGGAGTGAATAAATAAATCCTACCCTGAAAAGTGATAGATACTCTTGTGAACAAAAACCATGCTCTTCAAATTATTGCGTCATATTTTCCACTACGGTCAACCGAAACCAGTTTTGAATGGTTTGAAATTGAATAGTTGTGACATAAGAATGAATTTCCACATGGAAACAGTAAACCACCGCAGCACGATAAATTAATTAAAAACCGATCATTTAGCTTCACGTTGAATTACAATGTCACTAAACTCGTGCCACCGGTGAAAAATGAAACAACTCCTAGCGGTGCAATATACTCTCGATTCTGTACGACCCGTCACCACAACTGCACGGATCGTTTGTTGTTTGCGTTGATGATGCTTGAACGAATGATAATTATGAGCAAAAGTGATGATGCGACCGGCACTACAACCGGCTGGCAATGGGAATATTTGTAATTCAAATATCACCGCAGTTCATTTGATCGTAGCAATTGCTTGCAATCCATCCATCGATTCGGTCTATGTCGGTTTAGGCGGAGCAACGGTACAGGACAGCCACTTCAGCCGACCGGGAGCTGAACTGTTGCAAATTGACGCACTCTAATAAACACGACCTCCGGTCTTGCATAACTTATTAAAACACACACAGTGCACACCAAACACGGCCCCAAAGGGCCTCCCGGACCCGGGCTTGCATGACGAAACATCAAAGCAAAAACCCAGCCGTCTCCCGGCTAATCCCCATGCGAAACGGTTTTTCGATCGATGGGTCCATCCCTCGAGCGTTCAAAGATTGCAAAATATGCTGTTGCTGCTGCTGCTGCTCACGGTGTACAACATTGTTGCCGCCTTCCAAGCACTCGCATCCGGTACGAAGCAAATCGAACCGAAATGAAGGTGCAACATTATTGCGCCAATTTCGTGCAGGCCTTGTGGCATCGAGAGTGTCTTTCCGATACACGTGGCATTTGACGGTGGCGGCAGTTTCACCCGTTGGATGGTCTATAGGAAAGCTTCGGAGAATGATCGTCGAAATACGTGGAAACTGTATCAAATCATGAACGGATACAATGTTCTTGCTTCTCGTGACCGAATGCGGCAAGACTATTTAGAAGCTTTTAGTGTGCATAATAAAAGCTTGTTAATATTATTCTTATAAAACAAATCACAAATTTTGGTAGGAGTATAATTTTTAGCAGTACAAAATTTGTTTAGTGTGTTTTAGAGATGGTCCAACAAAGAGAACATGAATTGATTGAAATTGTTTAAACAAACTCAAGCACAAATTATAAGACACAAAGGATCATCCAACATCGTCAATAAATTTCCAATGAAAATATAATCCATATTATATGAACTGAAAGCTAATACTGCAGTTGCCTTTATTACTCCGGAACAAACGCCTGGCCGCTTCTGATGCAACCAATTCTCATGGAAAACTCACCTAATCAGTCCCGAGATCAGTTGCGCCGCAATAAAACCCTCCAATCTAACTCCTAAAACCTCTCATCACGCTAGAATGCGCTATATCTCCTGAGGCAACGTAGCCTTCCTCGTTTCCTACTTTTTCACGTCATCGGTTAATATAGGAGCCTCATGAATGATGGAATCGATTGGTGTAGCCTGAGCAGAAAATTTATTTGAATTTTGCTGTAAGTATCCATCGGGCGTCCGTCACGTGTTCCCGTGTTGCCGATCCACTCTCTATGTTCACGTGACTCGCAGACATCGTGCTCGGGGTGAATTTGCATCCCCAACCCATCACGGCAGAGGGGAGCATCGTTTATAAACAAGATGTTTACTCCAAACACACACACACACATATAGTCATGCAGTCCATCCTTCCTCCCCGCGGGTGCCCTCCTCACGTTGAATGCATCGTTGAAGTTGTTTGGATGTGTACACCCTTCGTTTATACTCCACTCCGAAACTTCCGGTCGTTGTCGAACGGTGAAGTCCAATGTTGAAACCCCTGTTACGCCGATGACGAAAAGGAGTTCATTTCTCGCTTCTGCTATCGCTATCATAACCAAACGGACGGTTTATCGGAACCGCCTTCCGATCGCATGTCGAACTGGCAGCACAGAAGTGCAGCCCTGTCGAGCGCGTAAGGAGAATTTGATATTAAATTGCAAATTTTATGTTGATAAATTTTGTTTACTCATCCTGGAAGTCTTCTCCCGAACCGTACACAATCAAACCGGCACCGAGATTCATTTTGAATTTCTTGATAGCAAACTAATCCAGCGAGTCCTAAATATTGCACCGGATGAGAATAACATCGTATGGCGTCTATCAAGTTTATTTTGATGCAATTTAAGGTAAATATCGGTAGAGTAAACTTCAAGTTTTCCTCTCCTTCACATGAATGTAAAGAAATTTACTTTCTCATCTTGTTGTTTCTACATGCAAGTCATGTTTTCTTCCTCATTGTAAACAATTACACAATTATGCGAAACTTTTATCTAGTCTTACTTAGTTTCGCATATCTTTTCAACAGTCCATTGAACTGCCTAACTGAATTCACTTAATCAATAAAGGCAAATGAAACAAAAAAATCAATTTCACCCACAGTACCAAACATCAACTGTACATATTGTTCTCGGGCAAATCTTTCACCTCAAATCCTTAAATTCGGGGTATTTGAACACTCCGCATCATATGTACATTGCCCAAAATTGAATCACGCCCCACGGATTTACTCACCAGTCGTCTTCCTTCGGCGGCTTTCCGACCATCCCGAGTGTCTTTGGAGGTTCTAGTTCGATGCTCCGGCGCCGCTCGATATCATATTCCTATAACATTGATCCCGCAATATTAAGTTTGCTCGGTTTCTGATACGCACGCATTCTAGGTTGCAAGGCGGCGTTACCGTTTGCCGAAAAATCACGCGTAAGATGGAATTTTATTTTCATATCGATGGCAATGCCAGGACGAACGTGCCGCGTGCGAGGTCGGGTTGGACGTGGGAAAGTAAAGCACGTAGACCCAGGGAAGGGAAGCGCCAACGAACTACGGACCGGCAACCATGAACCGAATTGAAATTGAAGGATTTAAAACCGTTTATCGTTTGATGTTGTTTATAACGGATAATCCTCCGATTGACAGAATCGCAGTCGGGTTGCCTCGCTTTGGTGGCTTTGGGGATGATGGGATCCCGAAATAAACGCAATGTGTTGTAAAATCCATACCCGTATAAAATCTGACAGCTTTCTGTCAAACCGGCCTCTCTGCCTGTACGGCTAGGGATGCGTTTGTGTGTGAGCATCTGGCGCGCAATCCACGCAATGCTCCGGTTTTGTGCGGATTTCACAAAGTCTTACTAGTTCCAGTTTTTTTTCCTTCCTTAAATTTTCTGCATCCTGTGACGCATCTGTTTTGGGAAAAAGAATGACAATTTTGTTCCAAATGCGATCAATTCAGGTCTGTTCGATATGTTACTATTATCGAATTTACATTGACATGGTCTGTTTCTTTTTTCATTAAACAAATGCACTTAAAACATATGTTATCATTTTTCAACATTTTTATGTAACATAAAAAACTTTATCTCTTTCAATGACTACCAAAGAAAACATTTTCTCATATCATAATGAGACCATGGCATGTGGAAATAACGTGGAGTATGGAGAGAAAGTCAAAAACGCTTCGATCAGAAATCTCAATCGGCGTGGCATCCTCAAGGCAAAAATGCCTGCACCCAATCGACAAGTTGTCCACGGCGAAGATTTAATCAATAAAACCCATCCCGTCCACCATCTCCTGTAAGGAAACACACACAAACATACGCACACACTACCTTGAACAAGTTGCCACGATGGATCGAGCAAAACACATAGGCAACAGGTTGCCAAGCACTGTTGCCGTTTGCCGTGTGGACTGGAAAAGGAGGAAAGAACCGAAACGAATGTTTTATGTACCACCCACCTTTGTCCGACATTGGATGAATTGGTGTTGGTGGGCACGTAACAAGTTGCCAATGTGGCTGCGGGTGGTGAATATGTTTCAAAATTCTATGTTTTCCAGAAGGGATGCGAAAGCTGATGAAAGCTTCATGAAAGTAGAGAGCTTTTAGCATAAAATATACTATAAAAGGATTCATTATGGCGTGAAAAAGGATCCACGTTGGGTGATATAATATATTCCATAATAAACCATAAGCATTCAGGAATTTCGAGGACCTTTAGGGTATTTATGCGTTAATGGCATTTCAGGCGCTATAATAAGTTTTGTTTCATCAATTCATCCAAATCAGAATTTTATATTAAGTACGCGTAAATGCTTGCAGATGACACCAAAATCGTTGAGAAAATAATATTACAAAATTTTCCAAATGTTTCCTATAAAACAGTTCATTATAGGACAAAGGGATATTATGCTCTGCATTTGTGCTCTGAATTTGGATTTTTAAGGAACATAGCGACCAAATGTAACAAGTAGACAAAACCCTTAATTTCCGTTAAAAAATTGGGACATGGAAATGAAAAAGGAGTTTGAACACCTAGCTGGTAATAGGTCAGAATGACAATAATTTATTTGTAATGGAATATTGTATTTGGAAACCCACAAACAATCGATGCAAATCACACAAAATTTAACCATCGTACAAACGTACCAATGATAAACACATACAACTATTTTTGCAATACTTTAATCAACTTTTGAACGTTCCATCTGATTCAGCATTCACAAAAAACCGCTGACCAATCAGATAATCTACATTTCGTAGCAAATACCGCCACCAAAACTAATCATTTTTGCTCGCCTTAACAACTCAACTGCATTCACCACAAAGCGTATCGTTTACCACCGTTGAATAGAACTCCAGAGAAAAACGAACCATGCATTTCAATCTCGTGTGTCCACCGAGAGCGGCCCATGTTCCCGCATTCGGGTTGTTGCTTGTGGCCTCACCGACCAGCAGCAACCACAGGGCACCGGTACAAGGCGATCCGTGTAGCCTTGCATTTAATGAATATACCATTGATTAGTTAATGGTCTGTGCAGAGTGCGAGAAAATTATGTGCCGTGCTACGCTTCCGCCCGTAAGACTTGCACGCGGGTGCATCTGTGCGTTGCTGGTCAGCGAAAAGCGCACGTTTTCATAGAAAGAGAACGCTGACCCTTATCCAACCCCGGTTCAGTTGATATGGGGAAGGCTCGGACGTTGGCTGGATGCACTTCCGGTCCGATACGGAACGAACGTTCTTATGCGAACGCCATGCGAAACCGAGAACCCGCCAGGTAGGCGGGATATTATTTTCTACACATTTCATTGTAAATAAATCAATGAATAATTTTCCGCTCATATTGTACGGAACAGTCGCGCCAGAGTGCAAGGCACATCGGTGGGGGTGCAGAGGGATGGCCGGTGCCGGGCGAGAGTGGTCACACGTAGCCGATGGCACACCTTTTGCATAGCTTAACACCGGCAGCAGCGATAAACGTGCTCGTCCAACGTGCGTCCAATTCTATTCTGCAGCTCTTCTGCAAACCCGGCCAGCGTTTTTCCCCGATCCTCACAAGACCGACAGGATAAGCGGACGGATGCACGGCGAACAGAATACGGCGCACAGAACACTCTATCGGATCTCCATCGGACCGACCGGAATGTGATATAAAACATCATATAATGTCAGATTACAAAAGCCGGCTAGCGAGCTCCATGCTAGCGGATAACGGCCCCGAACGAAGGCCCTGCATATCGCCTTGAAGGCGAGTGGAAAATGGAGCGTTGTGCATGGGCTCGGGGATGGTAGAAACACGTCGGGGTTTTCTGTTATTCCTTCTAATTAAAACGCACCACCGGGCATTCGGGGATGGGCTGAATGATGATGCATTCCGGAGCCCGCAAGCTGCCCGATGATATGCCAACGAAGTGCCACACGAACCATTCATTAGCTCCACAAAATGCACAACTAAACGAATGTTTCACCGGGAACCTTTTCCCCGGGCGGGACACAAAGTGACTGGGGATAACGAGAAAACCATCAAAAAGGGAAAAGCATCGCCACGGTTTGCGACTGTTTGGCGTGTCAGGTATTTTTGGCCCGATCTGTTTGCGGACTATAAATTTCATTCGTTTAATAGATCCATTTGATTTTCCTCGGAACCATAAAGAGAAAATAGCTCGATCAAACAAGTACGACGAAATGAAATACCTTTGCGAATAGTGAATCTCTGTTGAATTTTTACTTTCCAAATCAACATTCCTCGTGGACTCTAGCTGTAAGCGAAAAATCCGAAACCAATCGTACAAGGTTAATGTTTTTGCTTAAATTTGTACAAAGTATAGTGTTCATTTTATTTTCTACAGTTCTATTGTTGAATATCGTAGTTAAAAATATCTCAATTATGAAAATTCCAGATAAGAAACTAGCCTAATAAATTAAAGCACAGTAAAATTCAAAGCAAATAAGTTAAATTAAAAAAAAGATAAAGATATTAAATGTAACGCATGATACATACTTTGCGAACAGACGGACATTCTCCAGAATTAGATCTCCAAAAATACCGACCACTGCACGATGGGGTGAAGCCGGGATAAAATTCAAAAGTTCAACTTTGGATTTGAACAAAATGAAATATTTTTTCTCAAACTACAAAATGAAACTAAGAAATGACCAAAATATTAGAGCTCTGGTTTTCCCAGGTTCTGGGAAATAAACCGTCAAAGACAAGAATTATGAAAATATTGAGTGAAAAATAGAAAAAATTGCTTCAACTTTGAAGGCTTGTAACTCCTACAAAAATGCTAGGAATTCAACTTTGAGCACAGTGTTGGAAAGGTATATTATCATGCTTTAAATTTATTGACAATTTGAGTGAATTGATAATATGTGTTATGAAATGTTACGCAATCTTTCGCAAAACTCCTGAAAAAATTATCTACTTTCCGCTTTTAACCTTATGCCATTGCTAAGGATTATAAAAGATTGTAATATGATGAATACCAACTCATAGCCTAGCATCTTTTCTAACAATAAATCATCATTTCATCTGCGCATATGCGCGCACTTAGCTGTTTTCGTACTTTATATATGATGCATATGGTTCATCACCTACCAGGCGTCTCCATCATGCCATATGCATTAATATCGTATGTGGTAAGAACTATTTGAAATTCTCATTCAATGAAAACTTGTCGATGATGGCATCATGAAATTGAGATGTAGGGTGGTAGTTGAACATCCGGTGAACGGGAAAAAGGATTCCTTCAATGCAAAGAATGATATTTTAATGTTTGGTTTGCTTAAAATGTAGCAGCACCAACCGCTCTTGTTATACCCAAAATTGAGTCCTCAGGATAATGTACCATGTAGCTTGCTTTTTTTGTACCCTATCGGGTAAACGGCGCAAATTTTGGGTGAATACCTAAAAGCAGTGGAACAACCACTTCGGGTAAAATTGTAATACTTTGTACAGCGAATGACTTCGTCTGTAGATGTCCGAGCGGAAAGTGGTTATGTGTTTTGGAAGGGTCTTTGCAAGGTCTTTGAAAAAGTGGTTTGGTTTACCTTCAATAGAGCACGGAAGCAAAGCCTCCGACACTATTATTCACACCACACACCCTTCGGTCTTGCGTTTAAAAGGCGATTTATTAGTCAACATTTTACACAAAATTTTTATGCAAGCCCAAAGCGCTGTCTGGTCTCGAAATGAGCGATAATGGTGTTCCATGGTTTGCATCCCAAAGTTGTACAAACACGGTAAAGAACCATTTACGTCGAATAAGTTCGGCTATTCATGGCCCTTGCCAATTCCAAAGCAAGAAGATGTTGGAATAAGTTTAGAATATTCAGATAACGTCTGCATTGAAAAAAATAGACAAATTTTAACGATTTTTCCTGGAAAACCCAAAAACACAACCAACTTCTTGGTAGCAAACATAACGAAAAGTAACATCAATAGTAGCATTTCGTTTAAATCCAGAACAAGTTTGACAAGTTTATCATTAAAATTGGATCCGCGGTTGCCAAAATAGCAAACCGACTACGTTTGATTACGTGTAAAAACTTCCAGCATTATCGCGGAACGAACTTGTTCAACGTTGTCAGACATTTTTTGTCCACCGAACTCAGCTGATATGGATTTTTGAGTAGTTTGTTACTTATGGAGAAAGCCTAACCCCTAATTGCAACATAGGCCGTACCGACAGGCAAAAAGAAAAATGGTCTAATCATTCATTGGGCTAGAATGTCGATTCCACCGGCCAAATGGTTAAGAAAAACTTAAAAAAAGATGGAGATTGTTATACAGATGTGTCGATCGAGGCCGGCCACTCAAACAAAACGGCTCAATCACAAATTCGGTCAAATATCATTATCAATACCAGCATTAATAACCCTACCTATGTCCCTCAACCTCTTTCAACTGATAAAACCTTGACAACTCTTAAAGGATCTATTCCAACCCTTTCAAACTAAAGCGGGGCAGCAGGTGGTCATGCAGGCCACACAACTACTGAAAACATGTTAACATGAATGGTTTTGTCGGCTATGGTTAAAGCTTCGACCAAGTACGTGAACGCCTTGCTAGCAGTCAGAATATTTTTTAGAACTACTTAAGTGATGTAACTTTACAATAAAACTTACTTCATTCAATTAGTTTGGAAAACTTTTTTCTTATCGCCGATGAAAATTTGTCTATTTTTTAAATGCATACGTTGGTAACTCTTCATTTGATTTTATGTCCACGTCAGACGCTTTAAATATCAATTTTTTAATGAAAGTTTATGGTGAATATCGTTTGTTCTATATAAAAGTAAATCAAAATTGTTTACCTTGAATTTAAAAAAAACTAATCAATGTAGGTCCACAACCCATAGAAAATGCAAAAACTATATAGTTTTTGCAGCGCCACCTGGCGGGATTGTCCAGAAACATCATTATATCGTGTAATATAATAGTATTACACGATGATACAACGAAAAAATAGCAAAACATTTGATTCCGAATTTTATCCCGGTAATTTGCCCTTTTCGCTCCATAGTGCACTGGTTCACACTAGAATTCAAAAGCGGACATTTTAATATCGGACCGCTACACAATTTTCGATTTTAATATCTCAAAAGTGAGTGAGTATTTTTATTCAAACAAAAAGAAAGCCTTTTCTAATAATCCAAATAGAGGTAATTTTGGCGGCGACTTTTGACACGCTAGAATTTCACCACTATTGAAAGAGTTAACTGTGGCGTCGTTGGTAATAGTGAAAATAAGGAATATTTTTTAAGAAGGCTTATTGTATTGGCTTTCTGGCACACGCCAAAATAAAATAAAAATCTTCAAAAATAACGAAGTCATTGTATGCCAAGCAGAGCGGTTAAAAAAACCGCTAAAAATCATTCGAAAGAAATTCCAAATCAATGTTATCTAGTGTTAATATTTTTAGAATAACACGTTCTTCCATGATGAGGTTTATTTTCACGGAATAACGTCTATAGAAAATGCATAGCATAATTCATTTTTAAATCAATTAACATTTTTAACTACGTTTAATTTCACCGTGATATCTTTATAACTACAACTTAAAACCTTAAACCATTCCCTATCGATTGAGATACACACCGGTTAGGGTCGCTTGATGGCTTGAAGAGCGAAAAGCAATTTGAGATCTCATCGAGCCCAATCGAACCGAATGTCGATTGAACCAAACCGGTGACATAAAAAACACAAGAATCCCTATTAATCAGTTAAAAAACACCACACAGGACCCAGGCGGTTTCATTTTCGAGCTCTTTCGTTCTTCATTGCACGCAAAGTGGACGTCAAAAAGTGGATGGTCGAAAGAAAATTACTCCCCAATAACTTTAACGAACGAAAGCAGGGCGGGCAGACATGCATTGAAATTGTAAAATGTACACACTCGCACGAACAACCTTGACAAACAAATAAATTACATTCTTATCTCTCAATTTGGTGCACACAGCCTGGGTGTCGCAAGGAATCGCTGGGAACCCTTTCCAGTGGAAAAAAGGTGACGTTTTCGCTTTCCCAATGGAAAAGAAACGCTTGGTAAACCAACCTCCCGCTTCTTCTTGCCGTTTGCAGAAACCCCATCCAATCGATGATGTTGGTCCCTTGGGTGATCCGTTTGCTGGGTGTCCGTAAACTAACACTACACAACTCCACCTAACCCAACATCAACATTGTCCCCCCCCGCATTCGAAACGGTCGCATTTGCTGACGGGCAAGGTGAGAAGTTCTCCTTGCACCGCTCCGTTCCACGCGGACAACAATAATAAAATTTTCAATTAAATCAGGAGGACACCGATTCGTGGACACACAACTTTCGTACGACCTGCGTCGGTGCCGTTCGCTATCACCCGAACGGAAGGAAAGTAAACACGACCCGGGCAAACGTCTGGCACGACACCTCGATCGTCAGTAAGATCCCGGAGACACTTACTTCGACCCTAAAACGGAAGGTGGAAGGAAGCTTTTAATATATATTAGACAATTACGGCCTTTGTTTTCATTTCTCCATTTGTTGGTTTGGACACCGGAACGGATGCATTGCGCCCTTGCGCCCTTACCACTCCCTGCGTCACACTGTGGCAGGTGTTTTTCGTAGCCAACGAAACGGGGAATCAGATCGGTCAGCGCAGGTAACATGAAAAACCGGAACGGCTCGGAAAACTAATCCGGTTCTCATTCCGTCGAGACTGCCTTGAGAATGGCTGGGAATGGAAGATGGTTCCCCAAGAAACCCACAAGTTGGTGGAGGAGATGTGGATGAACGATGGCAAAAGTAATCAGATATCACCCTGGTATTTATGTGCTGTTACCGCCTAACCTCGAATTGGTGAACAGAACCCATTGACCGAATCGTAAAAGCAATCGGACCAACTTTGGAACACCAACAGCTTCGGGGTGGGATGCACACTTTCCGGCGAGGATTTTTAGATGGTGCCGATGGAAGGAAGGTCCCGGAGCAGCATAATGACTTCTTTTATTTCGCTCCAGTTTTCATTTCGGCGCTGCCTTGCTTTCTTATTTTAAGTGATAGTGCGCTTCTTTGGCCGAAACAATCGGCTTCTAACGAACGAAAACCAATGGAACATCGAAGGGAAGTGGAGCATCGATCGGGGCTCAAAGGGTGGGACTTTAAACCGATTTTACTTTGGGGAAGTGGAACCAAGTAATGAAATGGTTTTGGGTTCCACTTTTTCCTTTCCTTGCTCCAGCAACCATGTTCCTCGATCGATTTCGTTTGTTTCCTGTTTTGTCTTCCGCCATGCAACTCCGCTTTTCCAGCGACCTTTAAAACCTTGTCCCACGATCTTAACCGCTGCCTTTCGAGTTGTCGGTTTGTCCATTGCGATACGATCCACTCTGTCCGCCTGGCAACTTTCTCCAAACGCTACCTACACGTACTGGAAACCATGAAAATGGAACGACAGTAGATCCAACCGGAGCCTGTTTAATTTCAACTCGATTCCTAATGACGATGCCTTTCAGAGCGGGTCGATTGAAATTGATAAATTGCTTCCGATATAATTGATGCCCGCAGCCAGCCCAGCCAACACAACCAAGGACCTGATGGAAATGGAATTAAGGCAGGAGACGGTGGAGAAAGTCCCAGCTTTCCATTAAAACACGCTCCATGCTCGGTTTTCCACGCATCGATGGAGAGTGGGAAAAGGAGACTGTTGGGAAGATGGGACGGTTTGAGGCAACAAACACACGATTGACACATTTGGTGTATTGCAAGTCAAAAAGAGAAAACGACTCTGGAAAATCGAATTAACCACCGGACGGGACGTTTCGTTCGCATGATTTCGTAAAGTAATTGCTCAAAGGATGAGTGAGCTATGATCGATTCGTTTCCCGGTTGACTTCTAAGCAACATTAGGGTGAATTGAATGATGAATGTATGTTACGTATGTAATTTTAATTGATAAAGCATTTAAACAGAGTTAAAAGTATTTTGAAATTGGGCAACGTTATTTGCTTCTAATACCACAGACTTTATTTTACACAAATTTAAACAGATTTTGATAAAAAACTAATTCCAAATGGATTCATTCTTAGCTCACAAGGTGGCTTTTACGAAATTCTGTCTCCCTAACCATTAAATAATTAGACATTAAATATCTATATTTGCCAAGCTAAATGCCAACATTAGTTATACTTGGTCAAAACTCTGAATAAAGTTGTGCGACTCCCTTGCAAATCATTTTAAGTTTAACAACTCATTTAAAGTTAAAAAGCCCCTTTAGATTGTTTAACAATTCAATTAAAGATGATGAAAACAATAAAAGGCCTTGTTAAAAATGCAGTATACGACCCGTTTAAAGTTCGAGCCATTAAGTTTCATCTGAAATGAATTAGTGCTGTAACATAATTGATGTTAGAAATTGTAGTTGAACTACGAAAGCCGACCAGATTAAATGTTAAGCATTCTTTTGAAGTTTAGAAATGCGTCACAAATTTGCGTGTCACATTAATAAGATATGTTTCATCGCATGTTTTTTCCATCTAACATCTTTTTTTAACTACTAATCTATTTTAATTGCAACAAATAATACCACACGTTGCGAAGTAAATTTCATTTCCTCGTTTCCATGCGAAGCTCTAATCAACGGTGCCCTTATCGTGAACCAAAAATTTATTATTCTGTAAACATCTCAGTCGTCACTTGTCTGGCTCCTCGCTCGAAACATCCCCCAATCAAGGGAACAAAGTACAAGTAAATCAACGGAATGATATTTCTAAAAATTTAAGCTGTCTTGCTGGCAAATCATGTTCGTTGTCGTACCGCCACCGAGGACGTGGTTACCGAGCACGATTTACATACACTGTACCGAGTACATTACATCAACATCCTTCTTATTATTTGCCCTTGCCTTATTTCGCGCACCACACCGAGTGGTTTGTTTTTAATATTCTTTATTCCCTCCGCTGGGATTGATTCTTTTTCATGTTTGCTGTCACTTCACTTCCCTACTGAGATTTCCTTCCACCCGAAGCCGACAAAGTCTCCCCCGGAGGGAGGCAGCCCGGTATCGTGTACCGGATTGCTCGGGCCGCTGCGTTGGACGACCGTCTCGGAAAGGAAAATTAAAAACCAGCTTCGCTGAAACCACCAAGCAATGTCAACGACGAGGTGCACACCAAGGCAATACCACAAGCCACAAAATCAACTAGTGGTGGAGTCACGTGGGAGCCACCCTCGTGTGCCACTTCCGGCCTGATTGCTTGCAAGAAAGCTCCTTTTGGCCCCCTAAAATTATTCGAATCTTTTTGCTCCAGTCTGGAAATGTGGTACAAAAAACTGTACCAAGGAAGCTACTGGTAGATGAAGGGTTCTTTTTTAACTCTCTATTTCGAACGGAAGTTTGTAGTAAGGTACCGGGCAGCAAAAAAACAACCAGCATAGCAACAAAGAACAAATAAACAATCGTGCAGCTGGCTTTTTATCAAACAAACGAAACGAACTGTTACTTCCAGCCGACGACAACCACATCTACGCTGTTTTCCTCCCCCAAATGGCTGGCACCACTTTCGTGCAAGCGGTTTCAATTTAATTTCATTTCGGTCGCTCGATGCTGAAACCCCTTTGGGACGTGGGAAGGAATTTTCCAACCCTCCATCCCTCTCTTTTTTTCTCTCTCTCTTTCCCAAGAGAGAGCATTGTCAGCGTAGGTTTGCTTGCATCCCTACCAACTGACGACTGACGTGTTATCAAATCTCGAAACGTACAGACCGTGGCCCAACCGGACGAATGGCGAAGGACATTTCGTCCTGATGCTTGTTTCCAACGGCAAACCAAGGCCAACCGTTCGAGTAGATGGAATTCTGAACGTTGCACTGGCCTACGGAGCTCTACGGAGAAGTAAATTAATTTAACAAATACCAACACCGACAGCACACACATGGCTCACAGTTGGCTTTCCACACCTCGGCTGCAGATTTTTCGTGCTCAGTTCAGATGACCACCGTGCCAAACGCACCCTGAACGCCGCTCCCGGGCACTAAACCCATCATCACTGGTTAAATGCGATAATTAAAAGTCAAAAGGAATCTTTAATTTCCGACATAAATCTGCACCGCACGACACGGACCGAAAATGGTGACTGGCCGAAACGAGTGGTGCCAAAAATATTCCTCATCACATACACACACATACACACTATCCGGGGTTTCACCCAAAAACATTCCTCTTTGAGCTGGTTCAGCTGGAGAATTTTGGCCGGCCAAAAAATGCTTTCACCTTCTCGACAACCGACAGCTCAACCGGCGCTCACACGCTGTGACGTTCTCGCCTCGGCTGGCCAAGCAGCGCAAATAATCTGATCCCGGAAACCGCAGCAAAACCAGAACATTCTAGATTGAACATCCCAAAGAATTGGTCGGACAGCTCCGACCGACGGCGACGGTGGCGGCGGCCGTCCAGAAAAACTGCACCACGTAAGCTGCAGCAAAGAAAAGGAAGGCCAAACCAAGCTCGAACCTCGTACCTCGACCACGGAGAACATGGGGAAAAACTGCTCCAAGAATAAAATGCCAAATGATGGCACGCTGCAGGAGCGACAAAGAAAGCCACATCGAAGCAACAAAAAAATCCCTAATAAACTGAAAACAAATACATTTGCGCCGCCCTCTTCCACCATTCCGAACCGTGCAACCGAAAATTTGCCGATAGAGACCAAAGCCAGGCCGTGGCATAAAGGCTCATGGCCACTAACTAAGGCGGAAAAGAAAGTCAAACTCAAAAACAAACCAGTAACGTGCTTTGAAAGGCAAATCACGACAAAAAGTGTCACTAGCAACAACGGGCACATACACACTCACACACATACACATATGCCAGCGTAGGGGAATCCAGGCGGAAACCATTTCTTCCCCCCATTGGGCCTCAACCACCAGGCGCCTCCATTTGAACCACAGGGCGCCTTCACTTGAACCACTGGGCGCCTCCATCCTGGTGGTCGGAGAAGCCGTGTTGCTATCGCGTCCGTTTGCTCACTTAAAGAAAAGGGCGAAAAACGATATCCGAAAAAAATCCAAACACGTCGTTGAATACAGTTTTCCTCTTTCGCTTTCCGGTTTTACAATCAACGACCAGTAAGACGTAAAGCCGAAGTGGGGAACAGTGTTACTGAGCTGAGGGTAACACAGACAAACACACACACAGTGTGCCCTCGAACGCAACACACGCGATCGTTGTTGTCTCTCATGCTTCACTCCACTCCACTCCACTCCATTAGCGGCCGCCCGTTGTTTGGCGGCAACAGCAGTTTAAAATATTGTTAAATGAGTTGAGAATCATTGGTACTGGCACGTCAGTTTGCAGTGAAGTTTTCATGATGCTACTAACTTTTCTCAGCCCATTCCGTACGCCAGGCCGCCCGTTTGGTGTGGCATCTGTTGAGCGAACAACCTCTCCCATCCGTTACTCTGTCCAGGCGATGGCGGTTTTGGCAACAATTCCCGGAACGGACCAATTCTAACGGCTCTGGAAAGGCATCCATTCCAGATTGGTTGTCTGTTTGTATGCGGTGGCCACTGGAGAATGTTTGCTGCGGCACAAACGTACCCGGAACACAATCGGCTGACACTTTGCATCCAGTTTTGGGAACTATCTGCCTTCGTATGTGATTCCTGTGTCTTCCATATTGATCAATGGGAAGGAGAATAAAACAATATGGCCCTTAATAAAATTGGTTAACTTAAACGCTATCAATCAGAAACAGTAGATGGAGCCAATGACTAGGATGATTATTTTTTATTTAAGGATTGATTATCAATTGATGAATCATCATTTAATTTCCCTCACGATCATTTTAAAGCAACCGTTTATTAGAAAATAGAATAATAAACCTTCATCCAACTAAACATCTCCTATTGATCCGAACGAACGGTTCAACGAGAACAATAAAACTCGCAAAGCGTTGCTGAAGGACACTTAATTAAAATACGACCCCACTTGAACGAAATTCCACTCCAACGATTTCACTTCGCTATTTGGTGAAAATTGCATACCAATACAAACGATGCGCGCAATTTTGACTTCCCTACATTCGAAGGCGCTTCCATACGGCACACGGCGTGCAGAAATTCCGCCGAGCGGCCGAGTACGTTAAGAATGACGTTTGCCGTTTGCTGCAGCATGTCAATCTTCAAACCGGTGGCAGCAACGCATCGAGGACACCCGGAGCAGCCACAAACATTTTATAATGAGGCAATATATGCCGTTTTAAAATTTCGATGCATCCACGCTCCGGACGGAATTGTGACGGAACGGTTCAGCTAGAGCCAACGACCGTTATGAAAGGACATCCGATATTTTCCATCCCCGCCAATACGGTGGCCATACCTATCGCCATCATCATCATCATTGTCGTTGACGTCGGGCCGTGTCGCCGTCATCATCAACTGGCACGTCACTCAATTATTTCACATCCGCCTTTGGCACATCACCTTTCGGTGTGGTTCCGGGAAAAATCACGCATCGCTCAGCCGGAACGTTCGAGGGGAGCGATGAAAGAAAATTGTTATGGAGATTATTGATATTAAAATTAACTTCATAAATAATTGAGTGCCGGTGTTTTCACTTACGCCTCCTTGCGTACGGCGTGCCATGTGGGGTGCGTGCAAAACCGAACGCGCCACGCGGTGGTCAGCCCAGTGACGGTGCTGCTGGTGTTCTGGCCGGAAATCAACCGGGACGAGTTGGGTGGAAAATAGCAAAAATTATTACGCATCATTAAATTTGATAAAGGCATCTCCCCTCTTCGTTTGGTGTAATGGTGTACTACCGCAGGCCAAGGAGATGCAGCGGGGAGCATTTGGAAGCATCAATGATCGGGAAAAAGTTTTCAAATTTTATTATATACCACAACTGATCAAAATTTGACCATCCAACCGTCGATAATTACCTCCGCGTTGCTTGCAGTGAGATAAAAGTGGCTAAAACTATTGGAAACAAATCACAAAAGGGCTTTAGGAATGGAAGAT
>KE525340.1:1254347-1275079 GCA_000441895.2 Anopheles sinensis | reverse complement strand
AAAGCTGCAACCTCAATATTCAAATGCGTTCAACCTTTAAGCTGCCTGTTCCACGAAACCAAATCGTATGGAATCGGAACAACGGTCGTGTACTGTGAACTATTAAATTTTAAAATGCCCATCACCGAGCCTTACCCGGCGGTGCGACACCCGGACAGGGACAGTGCCGGCCGATAAATGCCCTGCAGACAGCTTGTTTCTGAATTCATTAGCAGTCCGTAAAATAGGCCCACCGAGCAAGCGATTCTCGGGCCGACGGGCACACAACAGGTACAACGGTGCGTTTACGTCCGAAACGTACGTACGTACACGACTAAAACTCGTGCACACATTTCAAATTCTGCCAGTGAAACACGACACGACAACCCCACATAATATAATATTCTTTTCCCAAATCTAATTTTCTATAGTGATGACAAAATTATCATTGACTTTCTGTCCTTCCATACAAATGAAGTGGTTCTTCGTTCTGTATTCGGTCGTACGGAGGGCCCGTTTGCGTACCCCACTCACTTTATGGTCCGCTTCTCCATTTCCCAAGCAGCGACACCAGATCCTCCACCGTGCACCGTCCTATTTTCCATTTCCAGTAACACGTTGACATCTTATCCATTCAGGCTCCGCACGGAGTCGAACCCTCGGTAATCACCTACAGCTGTGCCGGTTCAAGTTTTCCAACGCAAAAATAACCCCTGCCACTCACTGACGGAGTGAAAAAAGGAGCCCATCTATCTACGGCTGCTGTACTTTTAGTCCCACATGTTGCTACACACACATCCAACCACATTTGGAGCCAGTGTGACAGTCGTTCATCTTAACTCGAGCGTGGGGCATCACTTGGAAAACTCCTCCCGTAGACGAAGCTCACATCCATCCATCCTCACATATCTAAGGAGCCTCGGGAACTCGGGAAAAACACAGACAGAAGTCCTTACAGGCGACGGCTTTTCCCCTGGCGCCTCACCCAGCGCCGGTTTGCCACTTATCGGCAGAATTGATGCGATGAAAATGAAAATTGACTACCCTGTCCGTGTCGTCGTCTGTGGGAGGAAATACATTTTGATGAACAGACCTCGCCGGTGTCCTCCGTCGGGTCGGGATTCGAGCGGTTACAGTCGACATTTTCATCAACGAACGTTTACTACTTTTGAATGATTTATTGCCAATCATAAGTATTTTCCAGCGTCGTAGCGTCTCCAAGGTACGCCGTGCCGTATGCCGACGAAGTCCGTCTACGGGGTACGGGGTTGGATTTATCGTTTCTTCTTCGTCGGGCGTACATTCACAGGTGGCGTAGGTGAAGCACAAAGTCGAGCTGATACATACATCCCAAAAAATCTAGAATATTGTCCTAACCTAGGTTCGTTGTTCTTTGAAGAGGACTCATTTACAAATGGAAGCACCTTGTTTTATGGTTTTCCTACAAACCATTAAAATGATTCGAAAATTTCCATTTCAATTCACTTTTCTTAATCAGTTTTAACTATCATTACCTTACCAAAAATTCAAGCCTGGGGCTAAACCTTACATTGCAGCTAATGGATTGTTTCTTATAAATCTTATAAACTTTTCGTTTATAATCACAAACAACCCACTTTTTGTTATACATAATTGAGCACTGATAGCGAAACACAAGATAACAACAATTTACAAACCGTTTGTGGAAAATCAGTGGTATAAAGAAATAAATTAAAACAGTTTTATCCATTCTTTAAGAATGAATGAAGAATGAAGAGTATTCAAGAGCAGTAATACACATGAGTCCACGAGGCCGATATAGTAGTGCATTAATATAGGAGTAGGTGAGAGTTATTACATAATTATCCGTTCAAAAGCTTAGTTTCCGCAAAGTATTCAAAACCCATGGGATACATAAATGTTATGACGAATATTGATCAGTAATAATTGATCTAGAAAAAATGAAGTCAAGGTGTTAATCAATCATGTAAGCTATTTTATACCATCTACTATGCGTTAATCAAACGCTTATTGAAAGTAACAACCCCCTCATTCAGATCGGTAAATCATGTCATTTAGACGCATAATTCACACCGTGTTTAATTTCCGGCGATTGTCTTAAACAACATCGTATTGGTCCCGTGAAAAAGAAATTATGATTAACGTTCAGCACCTAAAGTGACAAGCTAGTTTCACACCTGCATGTACTGCATCCATAAAGCGCTGGCACCGAATCAATCAGAAGAGTAAATTCCATAAACTAACTCCGACAGCTCCATCTGGTTCTGTGACTGTTTTATTTTCTCGAAAAAGACGTAAACTGGCGAAGCACATAAATTGCACACAACATACTACTATCACACCGCATGAAACTGGGCGGGCACACAAAAGCCACAAAGAGGAGCAAAGAAAGAGGGAGAGAGTTGCTAGAACGGATCCGGAGCACACCCGGATGAAAAGGACGATTTAATTTGCCTAATGTTTCGAATTCATTGAAATAAATCATAATGAACTCCTTTTCATAGCAGCACGGGCGAATGAAATTCTCATCATACTGACCTTTTCCAACCAGCACGAGCCCCCGGCCGTTCGTTTCCCCGCACATGCCCGCACCCAGTGGCTGAGGCAGTCCGTTTCTCTTACTCGCTTTCAAGTCCCAATGAATTCGAGAGTGCAAATTTCAGCACTAGACACCGAACATAAAACTTGTGTCAGGTCAGAGACATCAAATTTCATCCAGCCTACCCTTGCCTGGTGGCCTTTCCCTACTTTGGGCAAAAAAGTACATCCGGCTCAACGATGGTTCTGGCCTAGAGAACCGGCGAGCCTGCAGTAATCGAAAAACCTTTGTAAAGACCATTCTCCTCGACCATTCAGTGCAGTTTCCCTCCGTTTCAGTAATCCCTTCCAGCGATGTGCGGTGCTTTGGAGTAATCGGACCGAAAGGCACATTGCTCGAACAAACACACTGGAGCCCAGCGTTCCATCTGTAGCTCCCCGTCCCTGTCAGCAGCTACCACCCCTTCCCCGACAAGGCACTAGGTTTACTTCTGCCTCGGACGATGATCCATCCAAGAACCATCCCTCGGTTTGGCCAACATCCAACGATGGCGTTTTGCGAGGCACAGTCCGGCTTGGGCCGTTTTCGACGAAATCCTTCATTCTTTCGTAGCACATCGGAGTGGCCTTCACCGGCCGTCCTCCCAATCTCCCTCCGTACCACCGAAACATCCCATTTTCTTCCTGTCACCTTCCGCTTTGTTTGTTTCCAATATGAAGAGATAAAAGATTATACAAAGTAAAAGCTGGAGAAAACGAATAAAACCCAAAGCTTCAGGTTGACGTAGCCTACCCCAAGGATGTCCTTCCCGCACGCATTCCTCCGTCCTCGACACGTCGCCTCTGGGCTCCTATAGGATCTTCTTTTCTTGCTGGGAAAGACATCCCACCTCGTAACACTTGCATCACCCTTTGCCTACACCAACTCTACATCGACCATCATATTGGCGCTTGTGCATTTGTGGCTCACAAACTTGGCCGCTTGCTTATCTTTCACACTTGACGTTTTTTTTTCCCGTTCGTCCGGCTTCACCCTGCCCTCGCACGGAACGGATATAAAACTCTTACTGTCAAACTAAAGCTGATAACTTTGAACGGGCAACGGGCGGAGAAACAAAAGAAAGTTTAGGCTCTTTTTTCTTTTCAAAGCCCGTAATTTTCTGCTGCCGGCCATCTCGTCTGTTGTCCGTTTTGGTCCAAGGAGTCTCCCTCCCCTGTCCTCCGCCGGTCCCCCTGTCCGAGATGGACATCAATGGCCACCCGCCCATTGCACAGTGGGCCATTCAATGAAACTTTGTTGCAACATTTTTTTCGAAAAAAAATCTCTCAGAAATTACATAAAATCTGCAAGCCAACTATAGGCAAATTAATGCTTTTCCAAAACAAAACAGGCCGATGTTTAATGATATATTATTAACATTTCAAACATTAATAATGCGTAGATGATAGCATGTTTTTGGCATTAGACTTTGACAAAGCTACTTTGAAACATTTAAGAGCAATATATTAGTTAACACAAACAAAGACTTCTTAAGAGGCCTTTCAAAAACGGCCTGCCTCTTGAGGTTTTCCAAAAATTCTTAACGTATTCACACTTCTGAACTACACAATCATTTTTGCTTATCGATTTAATTTACTCTCAGATGCACCATTTGAAATCGGCTCACAAATTTGAAGAATTAGATCTTATTGACTAAACTTTGTTACATATTATACCTTGGATTCATTTAAAAATATGTAATAATTTTTATTTGAAGCAAAACTAATAGATGCGTGAGAAGCAAAAATATGAAATTAATGAAATTTTTTATGTTTTTCCAAATAAACAGTGACGTATGACTCTGTGATCGTATGATTTCACATTCGTGATCAATCTTGACGCGTTCCCGCGTTCCACCAACTAAACCACTGTGCTCCGCGGGGAAAGTGTCACGCCCTAGCAAGAGAATGATGGCTGGATGGGAAAGGGATTGCGGATAAATTTTGTGCTGCAGTATAAACTTTGCTCAGTTCGCCCTGTTGTGGAAGTGCGGTAAGAAAGCTTCAGAAGAAAGCCTGCCTTTACCGGTCCCGAAGGCCAGATCGGTGCGGGGAGAGCTTTTCGTTGGTGGGGGAGTAATTCGAATGCCGAAGTCGGCTTACGTTTGTGTTATATGGCACATTTTTTATTGTCTTCACATCGTGTTCGAATCTGGAATGGAGGAAGGAAAGTCAAACGGTGGGGGGAAAAAAGGACAAAACCACAGCGTAACACATAGATGAATCTTACAAATTGGAAAACCAGCCTCAGATTTATGTGTCCGGCCGCCCCGTTGCCCTTTTCACACCCAGTTTCCCCACTGTGCTTTCCCCTGGTCCATAAGGGACATTTTTTTCTCCTTGTGCAGTAAGGTAGGTCAGCCATATCGTGGTATGATGATCTCTGCCCAAGGGATGTACACATGCGGTCGCATCAGTCCAACAATGGCAACCACACATACTCACACACATACACACACGAGCAGCAAACAAAACACAACAACATAAAATGGGCTAGAATTAGTCTGTCAGGTTTCATTCCCCTTGTTTTTCCCAATACCTCCCGGGGGAGGCTGATATCGCCATTGGGAAAGGTATTAGAAAACACACACACACACACACACCCACACCGCCAGACCGGGTTCGTGTTTCCAGTTTTCCGTATAAATCTATAAAACTGTACTGTGTCACCGGTCGCCGGACTGCCTTTACCGATCCGGGTGAAGATTGATAAAGAGAGTCGAAAGCGGAAAATAACTCGCATTGACTTGTTGTATCTTACCGGGAAATTGGGCGTCCGGTTTACGATCTAATGCCGCTACCATGATGATTGAGCTCAACGGGGCGAATTTAGTTTTTTTGATTCTTTTCGTTGGAGTCCCTTCGGGGATTGAACTCGCTGCATAAATACACATCGATTCACACGAAACAAAAAAAACGAAATCCACCCCCGGTCAAGTCTAAACCCCCTCGAACCGGTTCGATTTGTTCGAGTTAGTGCTACATGATTCGAGGAAAAGTACAATTGAACAAAGCATCCCACAGTCGCGGGCCCGTTTTGAGGGAAAACTTCCACTCCCGGTCCCAAACAGACAATGGACCCGGCGGCGAACAAAATTTAATCTAACTTTCATCGTTTTTCCATCAACTAGTACACGGGATGGTCACGACCGATGGATGGTCGCCGGTCACCGCCGATGGAGAAATCTATTCAAAAAGTGCGTCCCATTACCGATGGGCTGGCGTTCCGAGGCCGAACGCGAGATGGGCACAATCCGTTGAACGGATTTGCAAAGTTTTCCGTATTTTCGCACGGGTTAGATTTTGTTTTGTTTTTCTTTTTCTTTTTTACAGGGATGAATTTCCATTCGAAAACTCGCCTGCACATTGCGCAAAATGCGGCAGGGGCCGAGTTGGTATTTCGATTACGCCGAAGAAGTCGCAGAAGGAGAAAAGCCAGTTACCGGCGATGTAACGAGTGACCTGCAGCTATCAACTCATCAACTTTGTACTGCAACCGAGGCTTTCAACGGTCTGCGAGGGGGGTTTGTTTGGAAGCGATGGCGTGGCGAGCCGTCTGTCGATTGCTTCGGCCTTTCAAAACACCGAACGACACGATTCGGTTCCGTAGGCCTCCGGGCAGGATAACCATCAGACGCCACCCGCCGATGAATGCGTTGGCCGTTCCGAGTCACTTCTGCAAAACTTCCCTTCGGCATTCTCCCACTTCCCTCCTTCCCACCTCATGTTTTTCCACGAGACTCAACCCGGGCGTGTTGATAGTCATCCAGCCGGGCACACAACAAACAGCGATCGAAATTTAATTTAAACTTTCGATCCACTCGACTTCATTCGAGGCGTCGGCTCCCGTCTCCCTGGCGCGTTTTCCATCCCCCCCTTTAATCCTCCAGCTAGGTCCACCAGACACAGAGACCCTTGCCTTATCGGCTCTCATCGGTCTCCAGCCCCCCGTAGGCTTTGAAGTATCCCTAAGGTGCACCAACGGAGTCGTTCTCGTTTTCAACGGAATACATCTACCTTGGCAGGAGTTGGGTCGGTTTTTATGTTCGTATCGCCTTTTTGTTTCTGCCCCACGGACTGAGTTCGACTGTTTTGAGGGAGTCGATTTTAGGCCAGAACACCAAACACATCGTTGAGTTGAAAATTCAATACTGGAGATTTTTCATATGGGGTTTCCCAAACGGATTGGATGGTATTTATCAACCGAAATGAGCCAACCAATGTTCCAACCGACAATTTTACGAGCATTTCGATAATTAAATTTTACAGAATGCATTCCACCATGTGCATGCCTTGTGCAGCGCTTGGCTTTATTTGAAAAGCTTTCAGCCACAGGCACAGGGAAAACTTTCGGCAAATAACATGCCTGAATATTTATTACAGTCAGTCGAAATATTTTTAATACGTCATGAAAGGTCCACAGGCAGTCGGTGCAAGCCGATAGAATTTTGATATTAAAAATCCAACAATCGAACGATAACGCACACTCCGTATATCATTCTTGACTGTGGTTCGCCCTTTCAAGCGCTTTGCTTTCATGTTCACCGTTCCTAAAATCCATATCCCTTAACCGAGCCCAGCCAGCCCGCCATGTAACCGGGAACAGATTTGAAAAATTGCACACAATCCATCGACCGCTACCGTGTTTGGTGTCCTTTCTTCCGATATCTTTCTCCAATCAATATGTAGACGACAAAATCAAAGGCAAAAATAATCCCATCTGAGAAGCCGTTGTCAGTGAAGCTGAAGGAAAGAATTTTCTAATATATAAGATATGAGAAAAGTTGATCGAAGGGAAAAAGAAAGGAAACGACCATTGACAACACCATTTGGCCATTATTCAAAGGCGATAAAATTATGGTACGAGTATGTTCGACGACGAGCGGAAAAAAGGGACGAACACAAACACACCATGTCATAATAAAAATTAATTTCCCAGCAAAGTTTTTCGGTCGCACGTAAACGGTGCCGTGATTTTACGCTCACCAACCAAAAACCGGTGGAAGGAGCTGACGACGGCCGACGGGACGTACGTCCCGTACGTTGACTCCCGAAGTCCCGTGCCGGAAATATAATTCTTCATTCTTTTCATTTATTTCAGTGAACCGTCTTCCGGCGTGTCGGAACAGAAACTTTTCAGAATGTATCTTCGCTCTGCCTATCTCGGTAAGTCTTTTCTATTTTTCTTCACCTAGTTTTCACATTTTTTCCTACGCTCTCATAGGCCCATTCTTTATGCCAAAATGGGAAACTTGAAGAGAAAAAAACACACATACAGTAGAAGCCTCCCCCTACAGATTTCGGGATGGATTTTGAAAGGATCAGGATTGGAAAACAGCCAACGCCTCCATGAAAAGCGCCCGAATAGCTTTTTCCGCCGTTTTGTGACAAACAAGCGAGGACTAATTGATTTGCAAACTTTTAGCACCCGCGTGAATAACCGTACCATTTTTTCAATCGATCGCACCTTATGGAAAAAGCGCCTAGGAAACGGGCCAGATCTAATTGGCCTACCAAAAACCACTCTTTCGCGGATCCCAGCCAAGCAGCCTCTCGATGGTGAATAACATCCCGATCTGCTTCTTACATCGCCAACGACCGCGCATGCAAAATGTTTCCCTTCCTCCGAAGGAATTCCCGAGTGGGCCGTAGCACATGGAAAAAGGCACTTTCCTACGCCGTGCCGAAGTGGTTCAGCGTGCAAATGTGAATTTATTGTGAGCCCGCGAACCATTGACCCGGCTCGAGCCGGCAGAAATGTGAAGTATCCGTTTCGAACAAATTTCTCAATTGTCCCCGGAGGCTAACAAATAAAGGCTTGTAGGGGTTCGGCGTTCCACACGATCCGCAGTACTGTTCGCGATGAAAAGTTTTCCGTTTGGCGTGTGGATAAGAAAAATCAATTTTTCACCTACCGCGGTGGCCGAGACCGATATCGTTGAGGGCAATAAAACAAAAGCAAAACCTGCGACCGACAACGCGGCCACATGCGCCCATTTACCTCCCACTTGATACAAAAGGGTTTACCGCCACCGGAGGCGGATGCATCTGTTCACGAGAAAAAGCACTCAGCTAACTATCTATTTTCTTGTTTGCCTACGGCGACCCTGTGCCACCCATTGCACGGTAGATCGAGAAAACCAACGAATGGGTTAGCCGGCAACCGAAAACCCGATGCCAGGTTCACTCACTGCCTAATGGATATTGATGACAGTTGCGGTTTTGATTTGTACATTTTTATTGAATCCTTTTTTTGTGTGGCAGGCGAGTTTTATTTGCGCTCCCGGCAATGGCGATAACGTGTGATCCAGTGACAAAAAGCAAAAGCGTATGCAAACGATTTTTTACAATAAAGGTTTATTCACAAAAATCGATTTTACTTGAGGGTGGAAAATATATGTTGTACGAAAATAAATTTTCCAAGCAAGTTAAGTTTGAGCAAAACTAAAGTGTATATGAATATCTCAAATAAATGCAAACATGCCACACTCGCCCTCCACAACTGTGGCTCAGTGCAAAAGAAAAACAATCAATTCGGATTAGAGGAAAAGACATTTTTCAAAATTACAAAACGTTCATCCATTAAACAAAAATTCGCATTTGGAAGCTAAGAAAGTTAAAAAGGACTCAAAATTAATGTTTGGATAACTATTTCTATTTATGTTTATCGTATTAAAGGCTTGGATGAACTGTGTATTAAATTACGCCAGCTAAACCAACCATTGAAAACATTGAAACAAAACCATATTAATTTCTTACAGGTTTGAATTCCTTAACGATTTAACATACTCTACATTAAGAACTTGCTTTAAACTAAATTAAGACAACTCAAGCTAGAAATACAAATGTGTACTTTTATGTCAGCGTAATAAATAACTTCAGATGGGTTCCATGCAAACAAAAGAAAGGAAGATTATACGATGAAAATCCGCAAACAGCCCGGTTTGAATAATGTTGCTACCCATCGATAATACAACGTTGGATAAATACGTTCGGCCAAACCACCATATCAATACCGGCACCGGAAACCATAAAATCACACGGGGAGTGAAATCGTTAAATAAATAAGAAGTAACCCCGGTTAACTCGACCCACATCGGCGGCGATCAGTAAGTCAGGGTTCGGCAAATAAACATCCCGATGCGGTCAAGCGACCTTCACGACACCGTTCACCGGAAGTACACCCGCGGCACGAACCCGGGGGTAACGAAGGGCAGCAGAATTTACACATGTTGTAACAGAATGTCCCGAGTCCTATTTTTGCGGAATTCTATCCTCGATTCTATCTGGCCTTCCGGCCGACCTACGCTCGCACAGGAAGACGGATTCGCCTCGCGCAAACATTACGCAACCCGGGCACGGGTCACAAATCCTTCGTCTTTCCACCCTGGCCGGGTTTCGGCCGACAATCTTGGCATAACTTACAAATACCTTCCCGGGCACCCGAGGGGGCACAAGCCGGGATTCCATCCACCGCCCAACATCGCCCGCAGTCAAACTCCGGCGTCCGATCTCGAAGGGTTCACTCCGGCCACCTTCCTGACCAAAAATACTTCTGTTGACTTTGCTGACTGATGCTTTCCACCATCACCGCTTCCCCATCCGAACAATAGTTCGAAAATGGACCATCATCGCTGCCGGCTGCTGGTTCCCCGGGGCGGCCACAGAGTGCCATCCATCGTCCGGATGCCAAAGTCACGGTTTTTCCAAAGCCGTGGCTCCTCAACTAACTCCGCCCGAGGGCACACGGTGGTGAGGCTGGAGCGAACACACAGCGAAAGAAGAGGAAGGAAAAAAAGTTTTCCCTACCACCCCGCCCGACCCAACCCCTCAATCTGGTCAATCTTTCCCCTCCTCGGTCGTCGGAACCGACCGAAACCTGAGCCGGCTGAACCGGCTTGAGTAAACATGTGTGTATTTGAACATCTGTATAGCATCTTTTATTTGTTTGTAAGCAGAGCATGATTAAATTTGTTGGAAACTGTAGAACTTTCCCCTAAGTTCATCTTGAATTTCTTTCACACGAATCCACATAAACACACACTCACACACGGTCCCTGTTCCGGCGCAAGGACACCATTGTGGCGGTTCCCGAATCGGTTCGCTTTGCACTAGGAAAGTTTGTTAAATTACTTTACATGTGTCCACACGACGGGGAACGAACCCCGACCAGCCAAGTCCTGTGCAGTACGGATTTGGAAGGTATTTTCCACAAGTGCTCCACATTTGTGCCACTGCAAAACGTGTTTGTGCTGGTGTCTATTTTTATTCTAACCGCGCTGTGAAGTTCAAACTTTGCCCGAAAACTCCTCGCCACTCCATCCCGATCGAGGGACGGGATCGAGGCTTTCCGTTCGGCCGGATTACACCGCCGGGACAGTGTTGAAGCAGCCGGTGCATGCTCACATGTCTTTCAAGCGGGGGAAAAGTTTAAGCCACACCAGCAACGAACCGCACGTACGGCAGCAGCGTGAAGCGAGTTTTCCTCGTTACGCTATCGGGCATCGATCGGGAAGAAAAAAGCAACCTTTCCAAGGTCCGTGTCAGTCCCGGGAAAACCGTAAGATGCATCAAAGGCACCTATGTCGGGCGCATCCCGTGCACTGGCGGGCATCGCTCTGAAACAGGGCGGCCAACAATTTACACGACCTTACAAACCTAACGAATGGCACACACACACACACACACCTAAATACAGGCACAGTGCCATTATTACACCTCATGACAATTTTTTCTACCTTTTTCGAGCATCTTGCCGAAGGAAAAGTGCACGTGAATAAAGTCCTAAAAATGTTGCTACGAATCAAATCGAGGGCTGTCGGAGGAATATCAATGTGGCACGTTTACATTCCACCTGCAGGTGCAAATTTTGTTCCGGGCATTTTGGGCCAAAATGTGATGCTTTGGAAAGGATAAAGGCAAATCTGACCAAAAAATACGAACAGATCATTTTAGGACACATTAGAATCAAACAAATTATTCAGCATGTTACGGGGAAATATTAAGTTTAATACAATTTTTAAAATATTTTCTATGTTCTACATCCTGGTCAATGTTTCATTTATAGCTAGGAATATGGCAAGCACTGCTTGAAATAAATCTTAAAATATATGTTATAAACTTTATTTTTCCAGGACCACAATACATGTCCAAGCAGCAAACTTTAAAAAGTTACGAAGAAATTTTTTATGTAAAAAGATCACACTACTATTGAACACTAACAATCACAGATTTGAATAAATTTACTATTTCCGATGTTAAACTATTTCCACATGCTGCAGAGTGGTTTGTATCGCTAGCAAGGTTTTTTTTCTTAAATGTAAACAGTATAGACAGCACTATCAAAGAGAATGCTTTATGGGTACGTGATTATTGAAAAGAAATATCTTGAAAAAAGTTAGTTTCCACGTATCAACTTTAAAAAAGAATAGCAACGGTAAAAAACTAAAGCATTCGAATCAATTGACTTTTTCAATTATAATGGATTGGATAAAAAGAGTAGAATGCAACAAAACACTAAACAATAAATTCAACCAACAATCCGCCAAATAAATACCGAAACAGACGACTCCCATCGATGCAGAAAAGATGCAATAAAACTCGGCAGACTCCATGGGCGGAAAAGAAAAAAAGAAAACCACCCTCCCCGATAACCTTTCTATTTCCGCACCCATTTTATTAAATTCGCTCGGTGAGAGAAAGGATAACCGGTTTGCCATTCCCGCCCGCTTCCGGTGGAATTTGGCGTGCGCACGAAATGGGGTGCCGTGCCACTGCTCACTCAATAATTCAACCAACTGTTAATAAAATCAACTAAAGCAAATTTATAACACCACACACCGGCACACCAGCGAACGTTTTCCCATTAATCCTAACAGTAAGCCAGTGCAAACAGCTGTTATGGCCATTGCTTCCCTGCCTCACATCCCACACTCCCCCGCGCACTCCAACAACATAAAAGGCATTTGCATAGCCGACGCGATGCATTGCCGCCAGTCTTACAACCAACAACAAGCCAGACCCGTGGAGTCCATCAGTGTGCACGGAGGGGAGAGGTTTGTCTTTCCACAACGGGAGCGGTGCGAGACCTTTCAGACCCCGTTATCCACCCTCTAGGAGAGAAGGGGCCATAATTCACGATCGAAATTCGCTCGCTCGACGTGGCGGACACTACGTGTCAGCTGTAAATTATTTTTGAATTTATAACCTTTTGCTTTCTCTCAGCTTTGTAATTACGTGCATTCCGAGTGACTTTCGCGTTTCTATTCTGTCCGATGCGGGGAGGTCACGGTTACGGCAAAGGGTTAGCGTTTTACCACAGCTGGAAAGTGTCTGAGTTTAGCGCCTGTCACATTTAAGCTATTGCTAAATTATCACCAGATGATGAGGGTTTGAAAGACACTGTAACAAGCTGCTATGTTCAGTAATAAATTAGTGATAAAAATACTACGAAGTTCTCAAAATTTGATTTTTTTAACAATATTTAAGCCCACCCAATTAAAACACCTCTATCTTTTACACAACTTTGACTGTCTTGTTTCATCCTCTAACTTGACCTCTTTTACCGAATCGGGTAAAATAGTTTCGTGTCCGTTAATATTTCATATTTTTCTGCATATTGTCCTAGTCGGTAAACTTCATTTTATTTTATTACAATTACTTTGTATTCAAACGAAAAACTGCTACTCTGCCTGGTGAACTTGGTTGCCTTGTATATTTTACCAGTTATTTTTTATACATAACCAAAAAAAATCCAGTCGTCCCCCGTGGCTAAACATAGGGCCATTTCACACCACCACCAACGTATAGGTCAAGCTCTACCAATGTTTCGGTCCCTCCAACGATCGTCGATTCAGAACGGGACCCGGGAATCACAACTGTCCGAAAGCGACGAACGGAACACACCAACCCACGGGCAGGAAAATCGAACGACCAAAGTTACTCGCTAGCCACCATTTCTACAGCATCTACGACCTTCACCCAAGGGCCCCAGAAGGTATACTTACACACACACATACACACACACGTTGGAACACACATGTTACGGATGACAATTCGCCCGTTGGGTCCTCGGCCCTCTCCATCGTGAATCGTGCCCGGTGAGGAAAGAAAAAATATTTGCATTTAAAATGAATACATTGTTTATGATAAATATTTTCATTTCACGGTCTACACCGGTCGCTCTCGTGTCTCTCTGTCTCTGTGTACATGAAATTAAATATATTGGATATTTGTTTTTAAAATGAACGATCGTTTGCCGGACCGGGTCGGACCCAACACTAGCTGCCAGTGCTTCGCATGGTCCGGGCAGGATGGAGATGTTCCACCGGGTGACCATAGGTTAGTTAGGGGTTGGTTTTGTTCTCTCACTCTCTCTTCTTCTCTTGTCTCTTTTTTGCGTATATTTTCTTCTTCTTTTCACCGTTTTCGAATGGTTTTTTTGGTCGGAAAAACGCCGGCTCCGGTTCACCAGGATGGTTCGCTGCGCCCGCACCGGACCGTGTGTCCCGATGATTTACGGCCACACAGTGATTTGGTGCTAGTTTAACGGACTTTCCTTCTGCCATGACCAACCCATGAAGGACGGCTGCGAGGCCTACCGCCTGCCTAACCCTCTGTCCCGATCTGGTGGAAGTGTTTATTTTCGTTGGGAATTATTTGAACTCGGCTATTCTTGAACGTGATTTGTTGCGGACCCAAAACCGGTTCCGATGTGACACCCACCCACTTGAAATGAACCGACACGCCAGAACGATGGTACACCGGAGCACGTTGACCTTGCTCATTGTCCGTTACACGGCATACACTGACGCACATCAAGCGGCCCTCGTTGTCGTTGCAAAATTGACTAAATTTGTGTAAACGGCCATTGCTCCGACCTAACCTAACTGTCAAAGCAAACCCACCAACCCACCCCCCATCACGCAGCTACCTGTCGGAATAAAATCACACTAATGACGTGCCACCCTGGGCCTTCGGAGCCGGCGGCAAGCGTGTCATCGCCCCGAAGCCAGCCTTTGTTCACGGCGAGACGCGCCGTTTGCACTTTACGCTTTGCAACTTCTCTCGAACCCACAGTCGACTCCAATCGATAGCGATAAATTGGTGTTGCTTGATTGCTCGGTTCCTTCACGTCGAAGGTTCAATATTTTCGGAGACTCGTGCACATACGTGCACAATTGGCCCCCGGTGAGTTTCCGGTTCGCTCTCCCTCCGATCGGAACGGTCCGCAGTTGATGGTTCCGGCCAAAGTTTGCACACCGTCGATAATGCATACGGGCGGCAGGTACAACGCTCCCACACCGCTTTTTTCCCACCGGTCCACTGACATGGTGGAAAAGAGCAAAACAAAAAAAGCACACGAGAAGAAACCAAATATCATTTCCACAATTGCACCTATTTTCTGCAAAGTAATGAAAAGGTGCTGCACAAAATTGCAAGTAGCTACGAGTAATAAATCATTTCATCCACATGATGCCGAGCCAAATGATGGTAATGGGACTCGCTGAATATTATGACTTCTACCCACACCCTCCCTCCTTTCCGCAGGAATTGAAGCCACTGGCTGATGACGCTCATGACGATGATGACAGCGATGACGGTGGGAAATGCAAATGTACACACGATTGCAACGCAAGCACCCTGCGAACCGAAAGGAACGCGCCCGGTTATTGTAAATAGTGGTTTCGAGCCGATTTTCCAGAGGTTTGCATTTTTGGCAGAAATGAGCGAATGTGATGCGACTCCACATTTTAACTTCACGGCAAGTGCAAATACCCGCATGGAAGCGAAGGCGGACTGAGAAAAAAAATCCACCAGCACTAGCACCTACCGAAAGATTGCTGACGGTTGGCGAGTTGTCAAAATTCAAACGGGGCCACCAAACCCGGGCTTTCCCGGTGCGACAGTTTTCACTGTTGACTTTTCCCCTCGCGACGAGTTTACCGACTTACCGACTTAGGGTGACTTTGGGGGCCACCAAACCAAACCAAACCAAACAGAGCCAACAGTCTACCACACCGTTGATTTAAATATCGGCTCGTTCGAGTGCACTGAGTCTCCCTCGGTCGTTCGAACTGGCGTACACGTACGCCACGTATTTGTTTGCACCGGGCAACGGAGGGCAAACAGTTTTTCCACCGTCGGTAAATAGCTCATTATAAAATTAAATGATTTCATAACTCCCAATTATGGGTGCCCCTTCACTTTCACGCGCATTCAGCACTGGACTGGTTGCCGGTGATACTGATTACTAGTGCCGCTGTTGCTGGCACTGTTGGACGATAAAGGAAGTGTATGCACAATTTATTGATTAGTCCCTGTTTGCATAACCCATCCAACGCCGAACCTTGTTTGGACATTTATAGTTCATGGAAATATTTTAATTGAACAAACAACAGTAAAAAAGCAAACATATAAACTAAACGATTAATTGAAGCCTTGTATGAATGTTTTAAATGTGATCGAGTATTTTAAACACAAGACCATTACAAAACACCAGGCGCCTCCATTACGATTCACTCGAAATAATACTCGATGAAAAAATGTTAAAACGAACAAAAAACTAAAACAATGTACCCATCAACTATCAATCATTCTCGCCCAAACTGTGCAAAGTTCTTGCGAGCACATTCGAGCGCTACGAAATACATTCCGAGTAATTACGCTTAACGATTATATTTCAAAATTACCCCATCAATACCAGTCAGCTCCCGTTCGTAATCTAAAATGCCGTTTGAAAGGCTTAGATCTGAACCCTCCCAGTCAGTGCCCTCGCTTTCCCCAGGCAAATATTTAGCCTGACCTTAAGCATTACCTGCCCTGCGCCATACTGCGCCCGTCCCGCACCAGGCGCCTCCATCGCGCGCTACGAACACACAGTTGTAAATCTGTACCAGGCCAGGCGAGCGGGTTCACTTTAAGGTGCCGTTCGTGAACAGCGGTAACAAGCAGCGAATTAAAGTCGCCCGCCAACAACGAACGAACAGCGACAACAGCGATAAAGAGGCACCGACCCCCACCGGTGCCTCTCCATCGTGCCGTAATCTCCTTCCGCCCCCACAAACAAACGTTCTCGCCGTTACAAAGGTAGAGTACAAGTAAACGCACGCGCACCGGAAGTACACTTCACACATTTGCACGCTGGTTTCGCGGGTGTCGATGACGGTGAGTGCGCCACTCATCGGGCGAGTTCTCGCCGGTTTGGAGGTGGCGTTCGCTCAAGGATCGCTGCGAAACTCAACCATCATTGAGTTACGTTGCTCTTGAAAATGGTTGCTTCCCCTGATTTTTCACTCAGGGAAAATTTTCCCCCATCGAAAAACGAGTGGCCGGTACTCATTTCATATTTATTTTATTTTTCCATTTTGCTTGTAAAATTATTTCGTCACCACTTTTATGATGTTTTGTCTGGCTGTAGCGCACGAGTACGATAAATAGACGCGTCACATCCGTCTATGCGAGCCGGCCACGAACCGGCCACAAATCTACGCTCTCAAAAGACGGCGGCCCAGTTTCACCATTGCCACCTAAATAAATATCGACCAGTCGAGGTTATGACAATCTGCCCCCATAGAACTAAAAATATTAAAGCTGTTTTTCTAATTTAAAGACCGTTAAACTATATACAATTTGCCTAAATTTTGGCCTAAGTATATTACAAAATTATTCTAAGGCACAAAGCACTTTCTCAGCTCACTTCCATGAAAAAGAATGATTAAAATGAAAACTTCTCTAACCAAGCATAACATTCATAATATTTTATTACCTTCCACATGCTGCGAGAAGGGAGAAATGGTCTTTTCGTGCAAAATAAAAGGCATTCTTTATCGTTCGATCTAATCGTTCGCTCTCCGTTTCCCGTGCCAAAGCGACCAAAGCGCTTTCAGTTTTTAGCCAAAATCAGCAATCATTGCCAAAAACACTCACCGAAAAGCCACCATAAAAGCCACAATATGTCAATTTTATGTTCAATCGACAAATTAACAATGAGCCAAAAACTAACATGGAGAGAAATCACTAAAAGAGGCAGGCAAAATCGGATGCAATGAGAGATAAGGGTGGGCGACAAAGGTGGCGCAAAAGAGACAAAATAGGCAGCCACCCAAAACATCAACGGCACGGCGGGAGAAGGCCGGTGGATAACGTTCATTTTCAACATGTCGCCGACCCGATAACAGCAAACCTGGATACTGGTATGACATTTTCCGGACGGGTATTAGAATAAAAAGTGGAAACCCGAAAAATGCTTCCATTGATTTCGTCGATGTGAGGAAAAAAGAATAAAGTCATGCAGGGCTTGGACTTGGAATATCAATCTGATGGCATTGTCATGTAGACACAAAGAAAGGATTCATTTCTCTGGTCAGTCTGGTCGAGATTTTGACTGAATGATTGGTTTATATATCGATTTTGATCTGTACATGTTATGCAAAACTTTAATTATCGCTATTTTGGACAACGATTCATTTACAAATTAACTTACTGGATAAGTGAGTTTTATATATTATTGTCGACGGAATGACTGAAGATTCTTAAAACTATATATATCAGGATTGAAATTTAATACATTTCTAAACATTATAAAACTTTATCTTATTTCTTTATTCTAACACCATGATAAACAGGCGTATTTTTAATAGCCAACCATTTCAAGTTATTATCATGCCTGTAACAACAAAAACTAGAAACTGCATGCAAGACGTACTAATAAATAAATGTTTGCACCAATTTAGCCAAAACACATACGGTACAGATCCCCCGAAAATCACCCGCATCATTCGGCACGTCTTCTCGGGCCGTTCTCTGAAAACGAATACTTTCTGTTTACTTAATTTCTCCCGTCTCGAAGAAGCTACCTCACCGTGAGCTGCCGTACGTGAGGAAACTGTCGAACTGCTTCATTGCGAGGAAAATGTAAACGATAATTACATTGCCGTCAAGCGATTAGGCCGGCGGCAACTGAGACGAGGCCTCCTGAAGACGCTACGAATTACTCCTTACGATCGGAACGGATACATTTGAGCCGGTTTAAGAGTCCGTTTTTCACCCTTTCAAGTGCGCACGTAGTCGCTTTCGTCCGTCCGTCTCGTTTGGGTTACCATGAACGAAAGAATAACAGCTCTTGAAAGGGAATTTAATTTATTGATTTTTCATTTGAAACTAATCGAAATAAAGAAGATAACTGGATTTAAAAATTAAACTTGAACTCTGATAGAGACAAGCAGTTTGGTTTTTAGGCTGGCATGGAATTTGTAAAGACTCACCTTTTACTTTTTTATTGTTTTAAGACGACGGAAGAAATAGTTTAACAAATTGCAACGTTAAACGGGATAGTCTTCAAATGGAAGCTCAATAAATTATTCAATTCGATGTAATCGAACACTCAAGCATTAGAAAAGCTTATCGAACTTACAGTCTACCGTCTCTTACTCTTTCCGGAACAAACATTACCCACAACCTTATCCCGCACCTCATCGGAACATGGTAATAAACAGGTAATTAGACCCCAAAGTCCTTCAACGACCGATGAGTTGATGGGTTAGCTCAATCCGGAGCTTAGCACCATCGTACAACCAACGGATAATCTGGTGTTACACTCCATCGCACGACCGCCGGCCCTAATATCTCCTCCACATCGTAAACCGGCCCAACCGTGAAGCGACGTACGAGCAAAAGTTTTCGTAATAATTTTACCTCAAGCAAAGTCTCGCACCACTGAGAAACTCATCATATATCAGGTGAAACTTTCGTTGCATAAACCCGATGGCCTTCTGCTGTCCTCCCATTCCGAGTTTGAGCTTTCGCTGAGCCTTAACTTTCCCCGTAACTTGCTTAATTCGAGTGGAAACTTTAGTGCATGTCCGCCTCGCCTGCAGACCAGCCGTTGCCTTCGATGGGTTGCGCTTTCCACCAAAAGGGGACCTTTTTCACTCGCATTGCCTTCGTTAAACGCTAAAAATGTACACTTGAACGGCTGTCAATGTAAACTACTTCGAGAAAAAGGGTGGGGGAGGGGGGGGGAGTTTAATTCACAAGAACACGCACACACTCCCACACAGTAACATGTGGGCGAACAGTTTCTTTCACCATTACGCCATAAGTCAGTCGGCGTACAACTTTCGACCGCACAGACTTCAACCGTACTACTTTTCAAACTCTTTTTTAATGCTCCGAAGATTCACGAGAAAACTTTTCAAAACTCCCCCTCACCGCCAACGGTCCAACCTCGGGCGGCACTAGATCGGGATGGGAAACTAGATTTTCCCGATCACATACTTCGCCAAAGATATCCATAAAGATCAGCGTTCTCGTTCGGTTTTATTTTATGTTGTTTTCTATTTTGCGCCATGGAAAAGAATGTGGTACAATTTCATCGGTATGGCCTTGTTGAATATTTATACCAACCCCCGTCGGTCCTGTTGATGTTTTGTTCGCAAGCTGGGCAAACATGTTTCGTTCAACTTTTACAACAAGAAAATATGAATTAAACATTCCGATATGATTGTGGTTTCCGAGTTTCCGGTTGGTGCGCGGATGGTGGACTTTTCATTTTTCCTATTTTTCCATTTCTAGTTGTGCTCCGACGTGGTTTGATCTTAATCCCAGCACAATCTTGTCCTCCCCATGGTCTGTCCAATGTGCACTGAAAAGACGCAGAAAACTGGAACGCCAAGTTTTAACGTTTTTTCCCAACAATGCGGCAGTGAAGATGTCAGTCGATGAACTTTAAAAGTGCTCATTTCTCGCAATCCACCCACCACAAGGACGTCGTCATCGACTTCACGACACCACTGCGACCGCTTGTTGCTGGCGAGCCTATGGTTGCCGTTCCGGTGCAAACCGATTCTCAGCAGCTTTCGTGAACGGGCTCTTGTCGGAAACGCTTCTTACATACTTTGCGGTAGTACTTTGTAGCACATGAGGGCAGATCTTGACACTCTTGATCTGGGGATGTGCCGGATGTGTGAGATGGAATTCTTCCAAGGCTTTTTTTCCTCCCACCACCACCCGTCCAACCCTCTCCTCACAGTGATGAGCTGAAGGCGAATTGTCCTTCATGCTAAATCACACGAACACTCAACTCAGCTCAATGTGCAGCAAGGGAAAAAGAAGATGAAAAACCAGCACAACCGATAAGGATTTTCAACTTTTCCTTTGTCGGCTTGCAAACACCT
>KE525340.1:1229137-1242535 GCA_000441895.2 Anopheles sinensis | reverse complement strand
ATTAACTGAACCTGCTTCTTGATTCCCTCGCTTTCCCTTCCCGGCTCCGGAATGGATCTCTAAAATACACTGGAAAACTGCGAACAGCAAAAGCTGCACCGGCGCCGCGTTTCGCGGTGGGCTAAACGGGTGGATTGCGATTTTAATCTAAATGGAGTGTATATTTGAAAAGCCTGCGGAAAACTGACATACGTATGAGGTATTGTTATCAATAATTAGCAGCGTGTAGTCGCCGGGAAAAAAGCCCGGAATACGTTATTTAGTGTGTGCAACTGCGGGAGCTTATCTTGGCGGAGAACATTGGTAGCAGATTTACAGGTGTTACATAATTCATAGCAAAAAAGGAAGCTTAGCGAGCGTACGCTATCGAATCCAGTGAGGCTTTTCGTATTTGAAGATAAACAAGCTGTTAGTATGTATTCGAAGAACCAATAAACTATGAAAATTATTTTATAGCTTTTTGGTCCGTATCGTCTATAAAAAACAACTCTTGTATCTAAATACATTTATATTATTTTACCAAAACCTTAAAACGATACTAACTAGTATGATTATAAAATGAATGAAGAGTATGTCTTAGAGTTAGGTTTTAATTGTTTTAAACATCAAATCATCAAATTTAAAGTTGCAGCTTATTCGAAAACAAACTTTGTCCTTTTTCGAAACCATTTTTGTTTGTTTGTGTAAATTAAAAAGTAAGTAAAAAAGAGTATAATTTTCAAAAACAAAATTCTGAATCATCTCAAACCTTCGAAGGATTTCATAGCTATTACTTTTGGTATGCTCAACATCTATCAAGTCTGTTCCCTATTGTTAGTATGTTATTCTAAAACCATCTTCTACAAACCGTGCTACCACAGAAATTGCGCCATAACTGTGGAGTTTTGTAAGAAGTTGGCTAGCCCAAGACCGGGAATCTAAGTGCTCTTTTGTGCCGTCAGGGTTTTCCCACACCCGAGCGCGCCCCCCTTTTTTGTCGTTAGCATAATTCAATTATCCATGACAAAAAGCTTTCCGTCTCGGTTTCGTCAAATTGCGTGCCAGCGCACCATGCACCATGCATGTGCTGATGTGCAGTGTTGATGCAAATGATATTATTCTTTTGATAATCATAACAAAAGTTCCCAACCATGGTTTCTCTTCCAGGCACTTCGACTTTCCCCACTGCCACCACCACCACCATTACTACGTGCGACGTTGTCTGACACCAGGAAGCTCCGCACCAGTTTGGCCAAAGTTTGAACCCATATTTGAACACCACGGCTTGTGCACCTCGAAGCCACGCTTGGGGAACGCGTTATACAACCAGCAAGCCAGGGATGCCTTTTACTTGCTGACTTCGCGTTTCCGGCGAGTCTATGCGACGCTTCGTTATCCCGGAAATCATAGTCGCCTTTCATCTCGACAGCACAGGCCCTGCACCGGGTTGCCGAAGGGCTGGCGGTGGTGTAAAGCGCCGGCTACACGAAACACCAATCTCGCTCGTACGATGGCGCTGTAAGCCCCGTGGCTAATGGTGTAACAATGTCGATGCAATATCTGCTGTTATCCCGAAAAGCGGGCAAAAATCGGCCACCGACCGGGGGTTGGGTTTCGGTCGATGGAAACGTGAAAGGATTCCCGAGGCCAAAAATTGTGGCAGCATCAGCGAACGGCTGAAAACTGAAACTATCGTTCCGCTCCGCAGGGCAGGAAGCCTAAGTCTTCGTTGCGTCCCGTCTCGTCGCACGGTTTTTCCAAAGCCCCAAAGCGCTGCACGTTTGCATTCGAGACGGTGCATTTGCTTCTTCCGACGGGCAAAATAAACAGAAAACTTTTGTTGTAAAACTTTTATTAAAACCACACCACACAGCCATTGTCTTCGAACTGATGGCCAAGACTGGCGTTGCAAAGACGAACGAGCATTAAAAGTGTTTGATGTTGCCCGTTCTTATGTGGCTTTGATTTGATATTTTTTCCTCCTGAAGTTTGCATTAAACGTGGTCGTAAGGAAAACACAGTTACTTCCCCAGAAGGATAATGAGAAGGATAAATCAGGCAATTTACTGGATAGTATATATCCAATATCCCTACGTTATGATTTATTTTCATCCATGATTACAACTGTAACTATCCATCGGAAATATTCTACGAAAAATGGCGAAACCATAAGAAAGTTAAGAAAACCAAAGTAAAGTCATAGGAAAAGAAAATGATTTGATACTATTTTCATACAGCTTGATAGGTTTTCGACACGGCACTTCATCAGTAAAAAACAACATACCATACAAAAAAAGCCGTCACACATGGTTCACGAACGCAGCTAGATCTAACCAACAAAACCGACCTCAAACTGTCAAAGCAATGGCAAATCGTTTTTTTTACCATTCAACTGCACTCATAAACCTACACCCAACCGAAAATCATAAAACACTCTGACATCCTTCCCGGAAGTGGACGGATGCAAGGGATCAATCAGCAGAACGATATATCGATATGACGTGCGTCCGTAAACTTTCCCATATCAAAGTGACCGAGCCTAAACCGGACGCATGGTAGAGATCACTCGGAAAATTGTTTGACACCAACAGCAATGGAATTTGTTCGTAGTTGGTTTTCGATAACCGGACCGCACCGGAGATGGGTGGTGCTATAGAAAATCATTATTGACTGTGCGGTTCAATCGGTTTTTGGGAGCGTTCTTTCTTTTTTACCGGAAGGTTTTTAGATGTTGAATTTTGATGACACCACGCATCGGAATGTGGAGGAAGAAAAAGGTTTTATTTTATTATTATTGAATGGGGGCGAATTTATGTGAATACTGTCCGTTGTATTTGGGTATTTTCAGATTTTTTACAAATTAAAAAACCTTTTGATATTTTCTTTTCATAAAACCAGAATCAAATTCAAATATTCAAATCTTTATTCAAACAAAGAAAACATTTTTCATTTGCAAACCAATGTATTACTACACGAATTAATAAGAATAGAATTATTGCGAACAAATATATTACATTAAGAAACTTTACTACAGAAATGTGAATATATACAAAGTTCATGTCTTGATATTGAATCTTCGGGTTCTTTTATTTTGTTTTTCCTTCAGAAGGAACAATGTTCTGTTAGTTGATGCTTTATTTCACAAAAATGATCTTAATGATATTGATGGAAGATCTCTACGATAGATAAAGTAAATTTATGACTAAAATTTATTGTTTTGATGTCGAATCTTCTGGGTCTTTTTGTTTTTGCTGCCATGATTCCCTTTTTGTTCTCTCTATTTTATTCCTTTTTATTGTCAATTTCCCATAAATTGTCAGTGAAAGAGTTCACGTTTTCAACGTAACAAAGTTTTAACAGTTTTCTTCATCAGTTATATTTTCACCATATAAACTTTAATATCAATAATGTCATCGTACAAGCAAATCTTAAAATATTGTGATAAGGTTCTTATTGGAAAATAACCAGAATCAATCAGATCTTAATAATTTTACACGAAACATACAAAGCTTGTTAATATTAAAAATATAGAAGTAAGAATTATCTATGTCTACTTTTTACAACTAGTTTATGTGTCGGCGAACTTTTCATTATAGTTGAAAAGCATGAAGAATTTAAATCTGCACAATTCAAAATTAACCAAATTTTCCCTGTTAGTGTATTAGTTTTCCTATAAAATCGAACCAATTCTTTTCAAAAAACTCAATCATAATTTTATTATTTTCGTCATCCAAACATACTAGGTTACATTGTTAACGCGAAACTGAAAACAAAGTTACTGAGCTAAACGACTTCTTAACAAACATATTACCACAACATCTCATACTCAGAACTTTTCCGAAGGTTGAATTCCCTCCGTCGTCCTTCACAACGCGTTCCCCACGATTCCAACATTCAACATCGTTACGCTCGTCGGGTCCCAAATGAAGATATTCGTGCGATGCGAAATCCTTAATTGTCAATGAATTATACGACAGCTATTTCGGACGAACAGCGCCTCCTCGGGTTCGCAACTAAATCCGGCTCCCTCACGTGAGGGCGCGCTCGCGCAAACGTCCCGGGCGGTTGATGAGTAAAGTTTAATTCGAGTAATAAAATTACCATTCCACCAGGAGCCACCTTCCAGTCTTCCCCCTAAAAAAGGAGAGTGGCACGCAGAGTGGCACGAAATTTCCCTGCCTCGTGCGTCACATGCGTCGTCTGCTCCTTGGGACGGAGGGTTTGGGTCAAACTGCTCAAGTGTGAAGTGGCGTTCTGGTTTCGCAAGAACGGCTCGCGTCCGCTTTTCCGACCACGCGAAACGTGTGAGCAACACGTTTCGCATACAGTGGAAAAAGTTTGAATCGTGCATACGATAATGAATGTTTTTCACTTTCACCAAGTGTTTCTACTGTATAAAAAACGATCCTTTACGAAGCGTGGGGCTAACCGAAACAAGACCATACCATTTCCTAGTAACCTAGATTCGCGAAGAAATGACGTCGAAGGCATTTGTAGCAACAGTGCACTATAAATTCCGTACGAGGCGTTTTGTTTTATTTTCACCACTACCCAACGCCTGCCCTCGGAAGAATTTGACGCTCCGTCAATGGACGAGATCGTTCGGGAGCGAAATTTACTGCTGATGACAGCGTAGCAAATAAAAAAGCAAGAATGGTTGCACAAAAAAACACCACTGAAGAGAAAAAAAACCTCCTCCAACACAAGTACGTGCTAAGAATCGACTTAGTCCTTCATCGAAACCCAGCATGGGCTTTCCTTTTTAGTGCCCTTCTTCCTTGTTTTCTTTTTCGTTTCGCTCCTCTGTTGCACGTAGATCATTGCGAAGCGGAGCTGCTTGTTCTATCAAATTGTTGCGCGATGCCATCATCCGGCACGTACTAATTAGCTTCCGGTCTGTCGTTCGCTCACCCACTTCATCCCTTTCACTCTTGGCTTCCCCTTACTCAACCATTTTTCCTCTTCAGAGCATCTCTTTTATCGGCAATCATTGGAACGTAATGTCAAACAAATAGCAGCGCCACCAGACACCATCCCCGGTTGGCCCCGTTTTCTATGATCTTAAAGGAAAAGATAAAAAAAACACCCACCCTTAAACCCGCGTGCATCGCTGTGTTACAACCGGGGGTGCAACGTGACCGCACACGGCCAAGTGAAGCACTTTGAATACTTTGCCATAAGGAAAAAAAGATTTCTACTTCTCGCCCAACTCCAGCACTGTATGGGGAGCCTCGGTCGAATGGCAGTCACGTAAGACGATGTTCGAGGGCTAATTTAAGTGGCATTTAAGCTACAACGTCTCTCAATCCCACGTGATCACGGTGATCGTTTCTTTTCGCTTACCCTCAATCATTCCCGCCTTCCAATCGGGTGGAAGTAAATCAATGTTTAAAAGATAACGATCAAGCCGACAACCTCTTCAAATTACGGGTGAAATTATACATCTAGAATGGTGTACCAAATTCTTGATGATGTTATAAATTAAAGAGCTCAACAAAAGTGTTGGTGAATGGATCAAGCATTATCAATCATTACAATAGTCTTACTATTGTTGATAATTATTCACCGTATGATTGAACGTAAAGTCAACAATCATCCGTTTGCTATACATAATTTCTAAAATGGGTTACAATGTTGTTCATTGAAGTTTATTGAAAAAGTGACTGAAAGACAGATTGAAATTTCAGTAAAAATGTGGTTTACTTTAAAGAGAGGATTTTCTTGGAAGCAAATTAGACCAGCGAATTTAGCGAATTTTAAATTTAACTAAATGCTAAAAATAACAACGAATGCATTTTATAAGCTAACAGACTGGGGGTATTGCTTTGCAAACTTGTCTGAACATAATTACTAAAGGTAAGGTTTTCTAAACAAAGGCAAAAAGATCTGTTTTTTTTATCTTCAGTGAATGCTTGAAATTATTTTATGCAACTAAATCGCAATTTAAAATATCACATAAACAGTTTCATTTAAACTGTTTTGTTCTTAATCCACACATGCCTTGTGCCTTGATGATCTTTTGGAACCAAATAGATTATTTCCATTTTATCTCCATACGCTAGAACATGATGTTTCATCAGCTCACTTAATTATCGTCACTTTAAAATGTATCCCCCATTTTCCCCTAAGCCCGTCAACGTGGGCCCTTAACCAGCTCCAAGTGCAGGTTTCTCCTGAAAACTCCGCAGCAAACATTTTCAAGCTAGAGGAGGAATGATTCCAAAAGAGAAAACCTGTTTAAAAATTAAAAAATACAGTCAAATAAAACAATAAAGTAAAAAAACTAATATTGTGAAGAGTTTGCAAGAACATACTTACAGAGGAAAAAACCTTAAGCGCAAAAAAATCCTTCACCTGCACAGCAGCACATTCTCAAATGCAAAGTGTACAAAAAATATACCTTCCTCTCGTTTGCTATTGCATTTGTGTGCTCTTCAAAACATTGTAAACAGTGCTTCGAAGGATGCACACAAAAAATAAACAGACTCACACATACACACGCAAATTCACACAAATTTCCCTGTGGAAAAGTAGTTTTGTTCCACTGTAGTGTGACCCTTTTTGCCTCATTTTCCATTCCCGGCTTCGGACGAATTTCTAGTGGGCTTGATGTCCACCTCCACCGAGCCAGCTTCCACCGTTGCGTCTCATTTGTCCTAATCCCGCTCGGAATCTGCACCTCCGGGCGGGCAGGCGGGCAGAATGTGTAACGTAATGCTCACAAACCGGAAGGGTTTAACCTTTCACAGGGCACCCTCGGGAAGGCTCGGGGAATTTGTATCATTAGGGGCTCAGTTAAAGAGAGCATGCAAAATGTGAGCTCGTCTTATTTTCTGCTGTCGCATGTTTTTTCGCTCCTTTCCTGTTCTTCCTTTCCGAGTTTCCACCTCGTCCACTTTCCAGCACCTAGTAGAGCGGAGGTTGGACGACAAAAAAAATATAACCCTGAGTCTTGAAGAGCGAAAAACTTGATGAAATCCACATGGAGTATTTACCTCTGTCGGTGAACACACTTGACCCTTCTTTGACGCTCGGGGACACGAGAGGACATCCTTCGATGTCGATGGCTCGGTACTCACAGTTTTGCTTTTCCCTCCGTTTTTCCATACCCGTTTCACAGGGGCAACATTATCACCCTCATCTCTGGGTTTTCCTGGCCCGGAAGGCGGGAAGGAGAGTAGCGACAGGACTTTTCCCCATCAACTTCAGCAGCATCATCATCATGAACATCATCATCATCATATCACCGGGAGCAGCAGCAGCTCTCGACAGCATTAGACATCCATAAATGTGGCAGCATTTTAGTTCGCTTTCGCCGGGGATCATTGCAGGTACTTAGAACCCGTAATGACAATCATTTTTCAACGAACATTCACTAATGCAGTCCCAAACGCAGACGTACACACGCCCATGGGGTCTGCGAGGTTCCTACCACCGTAATGACCTTTTCCCTCCACTCGAACCGCTGATGTTGCGACCAAAACATCATATACTATCGCTGTTTCTTTCTTTCTTTTTTTGTGTGCCATTTTCCTCCAACAGGCATTTTCTTCCTCGCGCCACCTTTTTAATCCGTCATCCACCATCCGTACGAGAGTACGTCTCCGTCCCCAACGAGTGACATTTCCGCCACAGCAGCCCGGAAATGCGCTCCCGTCGATGGAAGCCACCGGAAGGGGGCTCTCCGGCACATCGCGCTGGCATTCGCGTCACGGTGCACGTTTCCGGGAAGTGCTTGAGTGTCGCTTTCGCCGGGAGCGCACCGGAAAACGCTCCGGTCTCGCACGCCCGAAGCCAACGAGGCACCAAACTTCGACAAAATATTCAAATGTAATTTGTAAAATTCACCTGTCAAATAATGCTGCTCGGAAAACGTCGATACACAGGGAAAATCTCGACCGAAACTTTTGCCCACCGCACCAAGGCCCTTGCTTCTGCTCAATGGTAGGGATCCCTACTCTACTAAAACTCGAGTTTTCAGCTTCGTTCGATATTACAGACCGTTCCGCAAACGGCCGGTACAGGTTAAGAAGGAACCACCGGAACGGTATTGGGTGATAAGGATTTGCTTGGGTGTTGCCTTTTTTTTTCTTTCTTCATCCTTTCCACTCGACGCCATCGCGCAGCCAGATTGCATCGAAGGAAAGTTGACGTTTTCGATAAAAGTACGAGCCGTTCACGAGGAGAAAGTACAAATCCGACAACTGTTGACGATTACAAGCGTTCCTTCCAACTACCTCAATGCCACAGGTATGTGCGAAAAGGCCAGCAATTTAGGGAAAAGCGTACAAACCGAAAGCACTACAGCGTCGGGAGGTAAAAATATAAAACAACTTTTAATGAAATTTCGGAATTTGTTTGAATAGTGATTGTGTAACTGGCCAATTCTCCTCACATACACACACCACTTTGACAGAAACTTTTTCCCCGAAAACGTCCAACCGAAAGTGGCAACCGAAACGTCCAACCGAAGTGTTCCGTTGCGGTCGCCTTGGGCAGTTTTTCCGTCAGTTGATAAAATTATTTTTCGTCTTTTTCGGTGTTGCTCTGTTAATGATCTGCTTGGGCACTATTTTCAACCGCAAAGGCAAAACTGTTCAAACTGGAACGGTGAACGTGTATTGAAGTAGGTCACAAATGCATATAACTGTAATAAACCATTGTAGCTCTGCATACTTTACTTAAGAAAAATAAAAACAATAAAATTATGATTTAAAACTGGAGAATACAAAATTAAACAAATAAAAACATATGATTTTTCACGAGCCTTTTTTTAAACTTGCGGTTTATTTAGAAGATACGTACGATTTACTAAAATTAAAGTGTCTAAAATAATTGAAAACTACTTGGGAAAAAATCCTTATTGTCTGAAACAATGCTACAGGAAAACAGGTACTTATTTGTTATGCACATACATTTTCCATAGGTGCATGTCATATAAACAAATTTTTTTCAATAAAGATGTTAAATAGCTTTTCCATAACATTTTACAATCAACTGTCAAGAAAGTGATTTTTTTTTCACTAATTCAGGTTAGACCCTTTTAAACTATAATATTTCTAATTGTTGCATTCTTATTCTGATCATTAAACTAATTTCCAATGACTAACCCGCTAACTCTATCATAACCAAGACTGACTCAAAACCAAATATAACTACTTTTGCGCATCGAGTTACATTATTTTAACATGTTGTTTTATTTTTCTGTATTTTTGACTTTTCGTACGTTACGTTTTGAATAAATTTAAATGAGCTTTAGCTTTTGATTAACGGAAAAGAAGACAAGTTCAAATATTCAGGGATCATGAGTAAGTAGTTTGAATAGAAAACTGAATTCAAGTGGATATAAAATTAATGCAATAGCACCTGATATTTGCTATTGATTTGTTTCTTAGATAACAATCATTTTATTATTGGTTTCCAATTTCATACCGAACTCCGTTGTAACCGCTAGGCGGCCTGCATGGTTCAGTGAACGCAGCCCGATGCAATCCACGTCCTCGAATTCCCATCGTTGTCATTCGCATCTTTATTGCACCGGAGTGCCCGAGCATGTGCGCCGCGATTTGATTGTGCAATGAATCTATTGCAACAATGAACTCTCACCGAAAGATTACCATGTACGGTTGCGTTCTCCGAGAAGTCCGGGAAACCCTCACGCGCAACAGAACGCGGGAACCGTGGGACGATTCACCAGACACACCGAAAACGACCCTCCAGCGTGCACCGGGTTTGACGTTTTAATATTCTGTCGGATGCCATTTTCAAACCGCCGCCTTGTTCCGGCCCCGCCAACCGTTTTTGGCTTTTACCCCCGAGGGGCATTACAAATCGAAATAGAACCGAAACGTTTCCACACTCAAACCCAACCCCCCCAGTCTCTTGTGGAGGGCGGTGAAATGGTCGTACAGAACCCAGTGCTACTTACAGCGTCCCGGCTCCATCTTTGGCCAAAAGGGAAACACAGTTTCCGATTCGAGTGTCATTCCGCTTCGATTATCCGCTGCGGCTGTCGAGAGCATGTTCATCTATCTTTCCCTTCCCGAATGTGTGGCCCGATGGTTCCCAGGCTGGCCGGGAAACGCCTGGGAAATCGACCGGCTGCGATCCACGCAAGCCAGCCGAAGAGAGCCGAAGGGTTGCTTACAAATCGATTATCTTCGAACAGGCCTTCAGCCCGCTTTTCGCCTTTTGTGCATCCGCTCAGGTCGCAACCAAGGGATCAGCGGGTATGATTATGTCCCTTTGGTCTTTTTTTTTACTTCTTTGTGCTCATGTTCCGGTGTTCTGCATGTAGTATTCATCATTTGCTCCAGGTGTTGTCCTCCGACGAACTGACGGAGCGTGTGAAGGAGAGAACGGTGGAAGAAGAAAAAAGTACCCCGATGGGCACCCGGGAAATGGGCGAGAGAAAAAAGACACCCACCACCGCCAGGGTGTGTGTGTGTGCTCAACGGGGCGGAAAAGCGACCGGCATTGATTGAACATTTACCCCGTGTCCATGTTCCGGCCCGGGAGGAAACATCGGCAGCACCGGTGAATCCAGCCCACTACGCCCGGGAAAGACATCCGGTACGACATCCGGGCCCGGGTGTTGGAAATGGCGAAAAGTTGTTTTCCTTCGACCCGTCGTCGATAGGCAAAATGCTTCCCCCCTACGCCGGGAAGCCACGTACGACACACACACACACACCGGTGCAACACCGGTGTTCGCTATTGTCACGGGTTCCCATTTTTCCCGGCATCTTCAGAGTGCTTCCACGCTTCCTTTCCCATACTAAACCCCCGACCAACTGTCGTCGCACATCATTAAACAGCGATTCCATATTTTAAGCTTAATGCTGAAATAATAATCAAGCGAGATAATTTATGTCATAATAAAATAACTATGTGTTGATGTTTATTTCTTTCTCGTTCTCACTAACGTTCGCTCTTTCTGTCTCGTTCTTCGATTCCTTTTTCCAAAACACCGCGTTTTGTCGCTTCCATAATTCGCATGTTGCGTTCGCGTTTATTCGCGGGGTAGCGACGAAACAAAAAAAAACCCTTCGCCATTCGAACCCACACACACACACACACACATACCGAATTACACAAATGCTCCACCCGAACCGCGACCGAACCGGTCCAACCATGGCAACCGCCAGTTAAACCGGCTGCTAAGAGTAGCAATATTTCGTCCGTTTTCGTAGCAGTACATCCGACAAATGGTCCCTCGCGGAGAACCTGCTGGGAAACTGACAAAATAAAAACCCAACAAAGTGGGAAAAAAACCGCTGCTTGCCGGGAGTAGAGACGTGGAACAAAGTGTACCAGAGAGAAAACACCACCGAAAAGCTGGCTGCTTTGTAAAATAGATTTTGCATTATGCCATAAACATTACCCGGCACCAGCCGAAACCACCGTAACCAACTTCCAAAAGCCTATGAAAGTGGCTGTCGTCCTGTACGACATGCGAGTAGTGGCTTGTAGCAACAGGATCGGGTTTTCCTTGGACCAGTCACAGGCACAGCAGGGACGACCGCTTCCAGTACTGTGCTGTGCTGCCAGATGATTCACCGTTTAGGGAAGCGATCTTTTCAACCGTGGGGAAGGTAGGCCGTTTTTACCACCTTCTCCTGTTCGCAAACGAGCGAGGGAAGTCAAAATTAAACGGATTCACTCCACGGGAGGAAATACGACAATCGCGATGTAAGAAACAAAACCAACAAAATGGGTACAATTTGAAAACTAATTTTTCAACAAAACTCACAATTCCTTCCCTTATGAAATTTTACATTAATACATTAATGAGCAATAGCTTTATGAAGAATGATAATTAGTGACGAACTGCCGATTAGCAGCAAAAAGAAATCCTTTCGTGTTAAATAACTGTTCTTAAGTCATAACATAAAAAGAAAATGTAGACCCGCACAAAATTATCCCACCTTGTACTCTATCCCTACTTATCCCCATCATAAAATGCAACCCTACGCTCTCGTTCATTCCGTTCATGCGGAAACAGGAATATCCGTTTGAAGCTACGGTAAGGAAGGTAAGGAACTATGAAAAATCACTTATCGCCAGCTGGCATAGGGCCTTGCTCTGAGCCACAGCACCTAGAGGGAGATACTCACATCATAATACACGTTTATCTGTTCAAATTCAACGTGGAGCTTATTCTGGATGCGGAATTGGGAATTTGGAAAATTCTCCTACCACGTTTGAAGGTGCAAGATCAGTGGAATATTTCATCACTTCCGAGTTCACGCGACTTGGTGGAGTAGATGCATGGGAAAATATGAAAAAACGACTTGTATATCAGCAGGATGTACTTATGTTTCTTTCCTTTGTTTCGCTTCCGTTTATAAAGACTACACCGTCCAGAGTTTTAATAAGAATCTTTACTTAAGCGTTCTTTATTCAATCTTGCTCATGCGTTCAATAGTCTTTGACACATATCAAAAATAATCGACGAAATGGACGATAAACATGTAAGGCTCAATCTCTTGGTTATAGGAGGTTTCATTCGATACCAATGTAAACCCTACTCTTCACTAAAACTCATATTGATATAAGCGAGGAAACTCCAGATAAAAAGGTAAATTGATTGCATATAACTTGCAAGTTAAATCCTAGGTCAGCGAATTTGCATAATACTGTGGCTCACACAATTTACCATACACAAACATAATCATCTACTTACAAACAAAATTGTGGGTCAATGATATCCCTGCAACTTTTCATTTAATTGTTTTTTTTCTCGTGTATACTACAGTAATATAACACGTAACCATAGAAAAACTGTTACGCCATCTAACGACACTCATAATTGCGTGAAGGATCCCGAATCCAGACAAATACAAATGAAAACTCTTCTGTTCTGTTCTTCTACCAAAGCAGACACAAACGTCTTCCAAACGTGATAAGCACAAAATTTCTTATTGTTCCCTCTACTTCTAGCGAAATATTTTCGGAACTATTTAAAAACCTGTTGTGAAGTGCTGTGTAACATAAAATTGTCGAGAGATGTAACCGCAAGAGGACATCTCACACATCTGATTCCAAAGAAAGCAGCATCGTTATGTAAGATCCGCTGGAGCTAAGAATCTGAAGGGGGGGAAACAAACCGTTGCGTAATTTAACATGCTATCGATTGACGCAATATTCTTCCATTCTTTATTACCTTCTTCAGTGTTGGCAACGTGGCCTCGATGAAACCACTCTTCATGACGATCGGTTTCTGAGCCCGCATCAGGCAGAAATAGATCGTCTTTTTAATGGCCGGACTTGCCTCGTACCAGTTACAGGCGTATATGCCTTCGGAAACCGCTGCACTCTGGAAAGGGAATATTTTATTTCAGCATACAATTCATGCTTCAGCAATGTTAACACCTTTTCGGCTAATAAGCGATCCATTATAGGTATAGATAACTGCCT
>KE525340.1:1217250-1229117 GCA_000441895.2 Anopheles sinensis | reverse complement strand
CAATTCCTTCCCTTATGAAATTTTACATTAAGGTAAATTTGTATGAAATGAGCTTTATGAAGAATGATAATTACTGATGATCTGCCGATTAGCAGCAAAAAGAAATCCTTTCGTGTTAAATAACTGTTCTTAAGGGATAGCATAAGAAGAAAATGTAGACCCAAAATCATGCCACCTTGTACTCTATCCCTACTTATCCCCAACATAAAATGCAACCCTGCGCTCTCGTTCATTCCGTTCATGCGGAAACAGGAATATCCGTTTGAAGCTACGGTAAGGAAGGTAAGGAACTATGAAAAATCACTTATCGCCAGCTCTGAGGCAGACCACCTAGAGGGAGATACTCACATCATAATACACGTGTATCTGTTCAAATTCAACGTGGAGCTTATTCTGGATGCGGAATTGGGAATTTGGAAAATTCTCCTACCACGTTTGAAGGTGCAACATCAGTGGAATATTTCATCACTTCCGAGTTCACGCGATTTGGTGGAGAAGATGCATGGAAAAAACGACTAGTATACCAGCAGGATGTACTTATGTTTCTTTTCTTTGTTTCGCTTCCGTTTATAAAGACTACACCGTCCAGAGTTTTAACAAGTATCTTTACTTAAGCGTGCTGCGTTTATATAGACTAAACCGTCCAGAGTTTTAACAAGTATCTTTACTTAAGCGTGCTTTATTCAATCATTCTTCTGCGTACAATAGTCTTTGACACATATAAAAAATATTCGACGAAATGGACGATAAACATGTAAGGCTCATTCTCTTGGTTATAAGAGGTTTCATTCGATACCAATGTAAACTCTACTCTTCACTAAAACTCATATTGACATAAGCGGGGAAACTCCAGATAAAAAGGTAAACTCCAGATAAAAAGGTAAACTTGCAAGTTAAATCCTATGCCAGCACATTTGCATAATACTGTGACTCACACAATATACCGTGAACAAACATAATCATCTACTTACAAACGAATTTTGTGAGTTAATGATATCCCTACAACTTTTCATTTAATTGTTTTTTTTCTGTATACTTCAGCAATACAACACGTAACCACAAAAACTGTTATGGCATCTAACGACACTCAATATTGCGTGAAGGATCCCGAATCCAGACAAATACAAATGAAAACTCTTCTGTTATGTTCTTCTACCAAAGCAGACACAAGTCTTCCAAACGTGATATGCACAAAATTGCTTATTGTTCCCTCTACTGCTAGTGAAATATTTTCGGAACTATTTAAAAACCTTTTGTAGAAGTGCTGTGTAACATAAAATTGTCGAGAGACGTAACCGCAAAAGGACATCTCACACATCTGATTCCAAAGAAAGCAGCATCGTTATGTAAGATCCGCTGGAGCTAAGAATCTGAAGGGGGGAAACAAACCGTTGCGTAATTTAACATGCTATCGATTGACGCAATATTCTTCCATTCTTTATTACCTTCTTCAGTGTTGGCAACGTGGCCTCGATGAAACCACTCTTCATGACGATCGGTTTCTGAGCCCGCATCAGGCAGAAATAGATCGTCTTTTTAATGGCCGGACTTGCCTCGTACCAGTTACAGGCGTATATGCCTTCGGAAACCGCTGCACTCTGGAAAGGGAATATTTTATTTCAGCATACAATTCATGCTTCAGCAATGTTAACACCTTTTCGGCAATAAGCGATCCATTATAGGTATAGATAACTGCCTGGGACGTAAAAATCGCAGCCATGATTATCACATGCAGGCGCTTGGAGAAGCTGTCGAGAACGACAAACTCGTACCCTAGGACACAAAGAATTGTGGAGATTATAAGCAGGAGGAAAAAGATAACCTGCTGGAACCGTTGCACCGTCTTGCCGGCCAGTTCCAACAGTTCGCCGTGGTACGCGATCAAGCAGATCAGTTCGCGCTCAGCGGCCGCTTTGGCTGGACCGGAAAAGTCGAGCTTTGCAAATCTCTGCCCGACGATGTCGAAGTGAATCACGAGATTGTTCGCCAACTCCGAAAAGCACGCATCCACCGTCACGCTGATACACGAAGCAATTATCAGCACGTCTATGTAGTAAATGAATGTTAGGACAAACACCACCGGATGCTGATAGTTGTAGGGGAAACTGTAAAAGAAACGTCGTTCATTCCACATTCCCTATTCCTTTATTTACTTAGGTGTTTCATACTTCGTCGGGGTGACGAATCGGAGCTCTCCACTTTGCAACGACAGATAGACACTAGTCGATACCGCATTCAGGATGAATATTAAGATCACGATGGTCGCACTGATAATATAGATCCGTCTCAGCTTCGCATGCATGACGTTGCACGTTACAAACCGATGCAACTCCCCCGCTACTCCACCTACGTGGACGTGGATGGCTTTAAACGCCTCCAAAAGGGCGTGCATATGCTCGCGATCGTTAAAGAATATGTTGAACTTTACCATCACGATCGGGCACGCTTGTATGAACATAATTTCATCGCAAATTTTCATCAAATCCGAGGTCTGATTCTGTAAGGTGTACGCCAGATGTAAGAGCATGAATATGCCGACAGCGATATTGCTGTACCAGACCCGTAGACGACTGCCAACAGTTGGCCGCTGATAAACACCACAGAATTGAAGATATGGAAAATGGCTCTCGGGAATAAGATGTTCCGAAAACGCCATCGCACTTGCAGTTTTATCAGATAGTAAGAGGATTACTGTCACGACTGACGTGGGATTCCTTCGATGTAGCTACCTTTATAGTAGATGATTTGTAGCGAAATTTCAATGGAAAATCAAACACTATCAAGCAACCAATCAAAAAACATCAAACAAACTGTTTACTTCTTCTCTATACGTAATTAAAGGGTAAATCAGTGTAAACATGGTATTACCTACGACACCGTGAAGAAATAGTCTTTATTGAGGGAAGCTACAATTTGCTCCCATCGGTGTTTGACATGGTTTACAAAGGTGTGCAAACTGGATGCAACATGCCACGACGAATAAATGATTTTATAATTCATGGCAGCGGAATCGATTTTTTTCAAAATTTTCATTTCGTAACCCTGAACAATTCAAATGTTAAGGAATCCGCTTACTATTCTAGGACAATAGTATAATGATTCCTTAACATTTGAATTGCTCAGGGTTAGCCTTTTTTTCATAGTGTAATAAAGGTTCTCAAATCGCGAATAAGACATTAAATTAAAATGAAATAAAGGAGTTCATTTTCCAAGCTACTGAATAGTTTCCATTGAACTAAGTTTATTCTTGGTTTTCACTACTTCCGACATAAACCTTAGACAGATGAATTGCAAATATCGAGTTTTGATCCTGCTACTGGCCTCGTTTCTGTAAATTTAACGTAAAGGAAACTTTATTTGTATTGTTGCATTTTTATTTCTAATGAAAAAAATAACACATTTTTCAAACTGAAGGAATTTCTACAATCTCTATGTATGAGCGCAAGGAATGTGGCTTTCAGGATTATCAAATTAATTAATTTCTAACTGAATCAACTGATAAAGTTTTTAAAATGAAATGATTTGTTTTGATAAATTTCATTCGATTATATAGATCAGGGGTCGGCAAAGTCCGGCCCGCCAACTGATTTTATCCGGCCCTTAAGAAAATTTTAGTGCAACATATTTGATTTGTTCACAATATCACTCTTGTTGTTTCCCAAAAATGCGCGTTGAAATTGTTGAACGAGGTCTCGAATGGCATACTCATATACTTTTTTAGACTTTTTCTATAGTATTTTCATGATCGCTCGACAATTTCCATGTCTTCTGCGCCAAAATAACGTGTTTATTTTACTCCCACAGTCAAGGAATACGACTTTTGACACCTTTATGAAATATAAATATAGAACACAATATTCAAAAGTTTCCATAAATCCTCGACATTTGAGTAGAGGATTAATTTACAGTAAAGTAAAACATTAATTTACGGTATAATGAACCAAAAGTTGTATGATGAAAAAGTACATAATTCAACGAACATAAGGCCACATGGTTCAAATAGTTAAAGGTATAAAGTTCAAATATTTCATTTTATAACACAGTTTTATGTAACTTTACTATTTATAAAAAAGATACTCGATATAAAAAGGGTTTAATATTATTTTCAACACATTAACCATGGTTTTAATTCATAATAATCACATTAAGCCATGGTTTTGGTCTATAATTCATAAAAAGCATTGCAACCATACTGAAATTTGCTAAAATGGGTAGACATGACCAAACATTGTCGTCACAAATGTACAATTATAAATTTGACTGGAACTATTTGGAGAACTGAAGATTTTATTTCGAAACATTCACTTGGAAACTATGGTGATTTGCTTCTCCCCCGAGAGTATTCCCAAGCAGTAAGCGATTTAATTGAAGATCAATTGGGCAATCAAGAATATATAACAAGGAATATTCCCTATGAAGGATCAGAACTAATAAGCGTGCTAATGTGCAGCGCCGTAGAGCATAAAGCTGTGGAGTTATGATCTCAGCATAAAACCTTTCACGCATCAGGTTCCAACGAAAGCAGCATCGTTATGTAAGATCCGCTGGAGCTAAGAATCTAAGGGGAAAAACAAATTGTTGCATAATTTTCATAATTGCAACCAATTGACGCAATATTTCATTATTTATTACCTTCTTCAGTGTTGGCAACGTGGCCTCGATGAAACCACTCTTCATGACGATCGGTTTCTGAGCCCGCATCAGGCAGAAATAGATCGTTTTTTTCACCGCCGGGGTTGCCTCGTACCAATTGCAGGCGTATATGCCTTCGGAAACCGCTGCACTCTAAAAAAGGAATATTTTATTTCAGCATACAATTCATGCTTCAGCAATGTTAACACCCAGTTACTGCGGTGAATGAGTGGATGGTGGCACATCAACTCAGCATCGCACCTCTGAAAACCGAAGCAGTGCTGGTATCGAAACGGGCCTGTGACAATCCAGTCACAGTTTCTGTTAACGGCCAGCAAGTGACGGCAAAGAGCGACATTAGGTACCTAGGTGTGCAGATCCACGAGCGCCTCTCATGGTTCCCGCACATCAAACGTACTGCTGAGAAGGCGACAAGAGTAGGCGACGCAGTCTCTAGATTGATGCGGAACCACAGCGGCCCCAAAGGCGCCAAGAAAAGACTGCTTGCGTCTGTCGTGGAGTCAGTACTGAGGTACGCGGCACCCGTATGGCACACGGCTGTCGACGCTCCCACAGGTAAGGGCCGCAAGATCCTTACCAAAGCACAGCGCAAAGTCGTGCTGAAGGCCGCGACAGCATTCCGAACGGTGTCATATCGGGCAGCTACGGTCATCGCAGGCATCGTACCAGTCTGGCGACTAGTCAAGGAGGATGCAAGGTGCTACTACCGACTGCAGGGATCTGGCGAAACCCCAAGCGCCAAGCAGGTTCGGGTAGAGGAGCGAGCCATCACCGTTAACTCCTGGCAGGAAGAGTGGGACATGGACGCGGAACTGGCGGACGATGACAGCAGGATCCGTTGGCAACACCGTATGCTTCCGGACATTGCCGCTTGGCTGAACCGGAAACATGGCGAGGTGAGTTTCCACCTGTGCCAGGTATTGTCGGGGCATGGCTTCTTCCATGTCTATCTGAAAAGAATGGGGTTCAGAGAGACACCCGACTGTAGCTGGTGCCCAGGCACGGAGGAGACACCCGAACATGCCATCTTCGACTGTCCCCGATTCGCGGACGTACGTGAGGAGTTCTCCCGACTGGGTGAATCGGTACCCGTCAACCCGGAGACGTTTCAGTGGCACCTCCTCCGCGGACAAGAGGAGTGGAGCCGGATAACTGAAGTCGTGCGCCGAATAACGGAAACCCTTCAGCGGGAGTGGAACGAGGAGCGCGCTCGCCTCGCGAGAGAGCGACAGGCTGAGGCGGATTCGCGGAACGACGGAGGCAGAGACCGCAGTCGCAGCCGCATTAGGAGCCCAGCCGGTGATACTGACGGCGACGGTATCATCAGCATGGAACCTCGCTCTGATCCATTAGGCCGCACCCGCAGCAGCAGAAGGCGTCGCAGAGCTGACAACCCACACACAGTCAGCACTCACTCCCGGAGCCGCAGCCCCATCACTGCGGAAATCTTCGGTAGCAGCAGCCCGCTGCCTCGCCCCGTCCCCGAGGACAGCAGCCGCACCTACAGGAGACGAGAAAGCGTTGGTGGCGGTGATAGCACCACCAGCCGCGACAGGAGCCGGAGCAGCCACGCTGCTCGACAGCCGATCACCGACGAGACGAGCCGCAGCCCTCTGACGGCGGCGGAGGAAGCAGCAGTCTCGGAGGCCACGACGTCGGGCCGCTGACCAGCGGAGCGTCGTCCTGTAGGTGCCACCTGGCACGTGCGGTGAGCAGCTAGGCTGTCAACAGGAAATGCAGGAGCTACAGGAACGGCAGGAGTTCACCAGCGCTAGGGCTTAGCGAGAGCCCAAGCGGCTACTCGGCGTCACAGCTCCAGAACGGAGCCATACCCCATCCACTGGTTAAGCCTCGCGGTAACGGCCAGTGGTGAAGTGGGTAGCGCACATCGTAGGGTTTAGTAGGTAAAAATCCTGCATTCGGAGTCGCGCCCGGATCTTTCGAAGATTACCCCCGATAGTAAAAAANAAAAAAAAAAAAAGACAATGTTAACACCTTTTCGGTAATAAGCGATCCGTTATAGGTATAGATAACTGCCTGAGACGTAAAAATCGCAGCCATGATTATTATCTGCAGGCGCTTGGAGGAGCTGTCCAGGACGACAAACTCGTATCCTATGACGCAAAGGAGCGAGGAGGTTATAAGCAGGAGGAAAAAGATAACCTGCTGGAACCGTTGCACTGTCTTGCCGGCCAGTTCCACCAGTTCGCCGTGATAAGCGATTAAGCAGATCAGTTCGCGCTCAGCGACCGCTTTGGCTGGGCCGGAAAAGTCGAGCTTTGCAAATCTCTGCCTGACGATTTCGAAGTGAATTACGAGATTGCTCGCCAACTTCGAGAAACACGTATCCACCTCCACGCTGATACACGTGACAATTATCATCACGTCGAAATTGTACAAGAACGATAGGATAAACACCACCGGATGCTGGCAATTGTAGGGGAGACTGTAAAAGAAACGTCGATCACTTTACATTCTGTATTGCTCCAATAACCAAGAATGAGGTTCCATACTTCGTCGGGGTGACGAATCGAAGCTCCCCATTTTGCAACGACAGAGAGACACTAGTCGACACCGCATTCAAAGTGAACATTAAGATCACGATCGTAGCACTGCTAATATAGATCCGTCTCAGCTTCGCATGCATGACGTGGCACTTTACAAACCGATGACACTCCTCCTCTACCCCACCTACGTGTTCGAGGATGTCTTTAAACGCCTTCAGAAGGGCGTACATTTGCTCGCGATCGTTAAAGAATATGTTGAACTTTACCGCCACGATCGAGCATGCTTGTATGATCATACTTTCCTCGCAGATTTCCATCAAACTCGAGGTCTGATTCTCCATGATGTAGGCCAGATGTAAGAGGATGAACATGACCACAGCTACACAGGTGTACCAGATCCGGAGACGATTACCAACTGTTGGTCGCTGATAAACACCACAGAATTGAAGATATGGAAAATAGCTCTCCGGAAGATGATGTTTTGAAAACGCCATCGCACTTGTAGTTTTATCAGTAAGTAAGAGAATTGGTATTACGACTAACATGAGCTTCTTTTTGTGTAGCTACTTTTACTACAGAGGATTTGTAATAAAATACTAATGAACCATCAAACACTGTCACATAAACATCAAACGAACTATTTGCTTCTTGTCTATACGTAATTAAAGGGGAAATCATAGGAAACATGGAATTACCATCGACACCGTAAGTAAATAGTGTTTATTGATGGAAGCTACAATTTGCTCCCATCGGTGTTTGTCATGGTTTACAAAGGTGTGCAAACTGGATGCAACATGCTCCGACGTACGATTTATTTTATAATTCATAGCAGTGCGAAGGACTGATCGATTTTCAAAATTTTCATTACGTAACCCATAACAGTTCAAATGTTTAGGGAACCCCTTACTATTTTCCTAGTAAACCATTCATCACAATTAGGCAAAGATTCTTAACTCAAGAGTAAGGTTTAAAATTTATATGAATAAAATATCCATCCAATCTCAAAGTGTTAGCGAACTCCTGGTCAATGGGGAGTTTATTTTACTGAACATTTTCCATTGCTTTCAATGCTTGCTAATTACTTTCAGCGATAGATTTAGTATAGCTGCAAATCTTTTACCGATTTGTGAAGTCGAGTTTTAATACAATTACTGGCCATGTTTCTGTTGTTTTTAGTAAGGGAAATTTGTTTTTTTGTTGTAAATTAGTTTCCAAAGAAAAACTAACATATTGGTCAAACTTAAGGAATGCCTATAGTCTCTGAAAGAGATTACAACAAGAAATCGAAAATCTATCTAAAATAGAGTCTTCTAAATGAATAGATTTGCTTCTTTTATCTTTGATAAAATTATAGAGATACTTACACATACAAGAATTAATAATAATCTGGGACATACCGTATCTAAAACGTACTTTAGTAGAAGCCAAGCGTTATAATATATCTATGTTTTATATAGGATGCCATGTTTAAAAAAAACCATTGAAACCGTACCAAAATTTGTTAAAATTGGAAAACATGACCAAACATGGCGTAACGTCGAAGAAAACAAATTGTAAGATAACTTTTCAAAGTCCAAGAAAGTAAATTGAGTATTTTATTTCGTAACTTTCACATGGCTCTGGTGATTTGCTTCTGCTCTGAGGATGTGTGGTGCCCTCGAGAAAACTATTTTTAAGTAGAATACCGAACAGGTGCAACGCGATTACCGAAGCCATGGTCTATAACTATATTCCACTTTTTTTGTTAAGAGTATCCGATTTTATTAAAGATCAAGCGAAATTCAATTCAATTCAGCCAAGATTGAATTATAAGGAATATTCCCTATGAGGATTATAAGCTAATTTCTGTGATATGAAAGATCTTTAGTACTAATAAGCAAACTAATATGCAGCGCTGTGTAGCATAAAGCTGTGGAGTATCGTTAGGATCTCAGCATAAAACTTCTCGCTCATGAGGTTCCAACGAAAGCAGCATCGTTATGTAAGATCCGCTGGAACTAAGGATCTGGGGGGGGGGGGGGAAACAAACCGATACATTATTATTAATATTTCTCCATCATTTATTACCTTCTTCAGTGTGGGCAACGTGGCTTCGATGAAACCACTCCTCATGACGATCGGTTTCTGAGCCCGCATCAGGCAGAAATAGATCATTTTTTTCATCGCCGGGGTTGCTTCGTACCATTTGCTTGCGTAAATAGCTGCGGAAACCGCTGCACTCTGGAAAAGTGATGTTCAGTTTATTTTAAGTCATCCTTCATCAGTGATCTCACCTTTTCGGTAACAAGCGATCCGTTATAGGTGTAAATTACCGCCTGAGTTATAAAAACAGCGGCCATGGCCACTACCTGCAGGCGCTTGGAGACACTCGTAACGATAACAAACTCGTACCCCAGGACACAGAGGATCGTGGAGACCATCAGCAGCAGAAAGAAGATAACCTGCTGGAATTGCTGCATCATTTTACCGGCCAGTTCCAACAGCTCGCCGTGATATCCGATTAAGCGAATTAGCTCGCGCTCAGCGGTGGTGCTGACCGGAGCGGAAAAGTCAAGCTTTGCAAATCGCTTCCCAACGATGTCGAAATGAAGTGCCAGGTCATTGGAGAGTTCCGAGAAGCACGTGTCTACCGTCACGCTGATGCACATGGTCATTATCATCGTTTCGATATTGTAGATGAACGATAGGCCAAACACCACTGGATGCTGGTAGTTGTACGGAAAACTGCAAAAGAAACACACGCATTAGGATCGTCACCAAACCAAATATCCGTATGTATCCAAGTGACGGTATTTTATCTTTCTTCATTCATCAATTAAGGATAGGATTCCGTACTTCATCGGGGTGACAAATCGAAGCGTTCCACTTTGCAACGAAAGGGTGACACTGGCCGTCACAGCATTCAGTACGTAAAGTGAGGCCACGACCGTCGTACTTATGATATAAATCCGTCTCAGCTTCGCATGCATATCGTGGCACCTTACGAACCGATACAACTCTTCCACCTCACCGAAACGCACGTGGATGTTTTTAAACGCCTCCAAAAGGGCATACATTTTCTCACGATTGCTAAAGAATATGTTAAACTTTAACATTGCGGTGGTGCACACTTGCATCAACATGATTTCCTCGCAGGTTTCCATCAAGTCCGAGGTCGAATTATGCACAATATACGCCAAATGCAAGGGGACGAAAATACAGAGTAGCACACAAGTGTACCAGACCCGCAAACGACTGCCAACCGTTGGCCGCGGGTAAACACCACAGTATCGAAGATATCGAAAATGGCTCTCTGGGAGATGATGCTCCGAAAACGCCATCGCACTTGCAGTTTTATCAGAAAAAGAATTATTTTACGAATAACATGTGTTCCCTTCGAAGCGGCTTCTTTTATAGCTGATGATTCGTATGAAAATAGCAAATGATCATCAAGCACTTCTAAGTCAGCAAGGAAACATCAAACGGACTGTTTGTTTTATTTTCACACAGGATGAAAGGGAAAATCATTACAGACTAGACAGACACCTTGAAGAAGCAGTCCATCGATGTAAGGTATAATTTGATCAAATCACAATGTCTCTAGACCAGGGATCGGCAAAGTCTGGCCTGAGGGCCAAACACGTTTTTATCCGGCCCGTCAGAAAATCTCAGTGCTACATACCGAAAAATCATTTTTAATCTTGTCAGATTTGTTCACGATGTCACGATTGTTTTTTACTCCAACGTTCGTATTGTTACACGAGATGTTCAATACTATGTGGCTTCCTCGTATACTTTTTGTAAGCCTTATATTTTTGTATTTGCATTTCTAATCGTTCTTTAATTTACATTCAACAAACATTTAAGAATCAATTTTCATATCTATTAGAAAATTAAATAAGCCTCGCAATATTGAAAACATCACGAAATTGAGTTATTTTAATTTCTGAAAGGACGCCAGTAAAACCAAGATATTTTAAAATAATTTGAGTAGAGATTCATTTGGGGTACAATTAAAGAAATTAAATAACTGTAGAACAATCCAAAATTTGTGTGTTGAAAAAGATCAACGGAATAAAGTATGAAAAACTTTAATACAGTTTAACGATAAATTTTTAAATATTTTTTCTTATACCACTTTTTATGTAGCTTTACTATTAAGAATGTTGAGACTCCATCCAAAAGGGTTTAAGTTAGGTACTTTGAAAACATTAAATTATCGTTGAAGATATCCGGCCCGCGCCGACCCCTGCTCTAGGCCATGGTGTACAAAAGTGTGCAATCTAAATGAAACATGCGAGGCGGTTTTAAGTAACTTCATAATTCATGGTAGCGGTAGAAGGTGATCGATTTTCCAAAGCTTGCATTTTGTATCCGATGTTACTTACTTACTTACTTAGGTGGCGCTACAATCGCTGAGCAGTCTTGGCCTAGGATTGAAGAAGCTTTTATTCCGTGTCTCAAGAGTGCTTTCGGAAACTCGTGAAAGATCAATTTCGATGTTTTGCCCGTTTTTTTAATGTCTTTGTTTACTGTATGAAGCATTGGTATTGAGGATGTGTTTTACAAGCACAGATACAGGGTGGGAATAATCAACTAATTTTAAAAATAAATATATGAAAATTAGCATAGTTGTTCGAACTACAGAATCTAAAGATATCTATATGATGAACCACATTATTTGAAGAAGCAATACATCAAAGAGCTGAACATCAACAAAGCCGCACC
>KE525340.1:1198978-1217230 GCA_000441895.2 Anopheles sinensis | reverse complement strand
TATTCTGGCGGCTTCGTCTACGCTATCCTTCCATCTCAATTTTAGGCCTACCACGCCTCCTCTGTCCTTCGGGACAGCCTAAAAGGAGTTTACGGGCTGGGTCGTCATGACATGACTGGCCCACCGGAGCCTGGCGAGTCTAATTCGTTGCACGACTGTTAGGTCTCCGTACAACTCATAGAGCTCGTCATTGTAGCGGCTCCTTCCTCACATATGGGGCCAAAAATCCTCCTGTGCATCTTCCTCTCGAACACGGCTAAGAGGGATTCGTCAGATTTGGACAGAGTCCATGGGTCGGAGGCGTAGGTGAGCACTGGAACTATTAATGTCCGGTATAGTCCCAGCTTCGACTGTCTTGACAGGTATCGTGAGTGGAAAATCTTCATTGTTGGTGTCTGTGCTAACCTTTGACCCAAGATAGGTGAAATTTTGGACGACTTCAAAAGTGCGTTCAACTGCTTCTACGTCACCCCCGCGTAGGCTTTTGGCAATTGTTGGCAGGGCCGCTGATGGTGCCAAAATCATCTTGGTTTTTCCCTCGTTTATCTGTAGTCCCAGGTTATTCGCCGCTTGGTCAATCCTTTGGTATGATTCTGCTACATAGGAGAGCCTTCTACCAAGGACCAATTCTGCTAAATAGGAGAACTTTCTACCAATATAACTACATATTTGAGATAGTTTTGAGTATTAAGTTCCCATTTTATTTTTGGATCTATTATTTTGTGAAACTTTCTTGCCTTTATTGAATTTTTTTGTTTTTAAATTTTGAATAGCGATTTTTTAATTTTTTTTCATTTTGTTGAATGAAGCGACATCTTTAATGTAATTTTAGAAACTTATCATTAGAAACTACAATAAAATTGACTATAAAAAAACGTCGCCAAAAAACATCGAACCCTACTATATAGAGTAAGATTTATATAGCCATTAAGAGATATCTAATCACCTTGAATAAAGAGAAACTGTGACAGCTCAGCTGTCAAGCTACAAAAAAAATTACAAGAAAACAAAACAGTCGAAAAGGCAACTAGAAAGTGCGCATCTTTTCAATTCAGTCTCCGTAAATCGTAATTATCAGTCAAAATGGGCAAAGGATTCAATAATTACATGTGCAAAAAGTTCTTCCATCCTGCCTCGAGGGATAACCTGAAACGGGTATGTCACAAATCGACCGAATGAAGTCAGCAACTTTAATTTTCACATTGTTTACCAATCTCTTTCGACTTCAGGTATGGATGGCGGAGCAGCAGGCGGAAGCGTACAAAAAGAAACAGGAAGAGCTACGAAACCAATATGAAAAGGAACAGGAACTGCACGACAACAAAGCGATGCTCAGCAGGGACAGCAAGGACAAGCTGAGCGTCAATTTCATGTACGAGCTGCCCCCGGGCATGAAGAAGGAACGGGAACAGGAATCGAACGAATCCGAGTACAAGTTCGAGTGGCAGCGCAAGTACAATGCTCCCCGCGAAAGCTACTGCAAGGGAGACACAGAAATCCGTGATCAACCGTAAGTGATGTCAACACGACACGTTTGTTTCCGGTGGAATCTTTTTGTACATGCCCTCCTTTGCAGGTTCGGTATCCAGGTGCGTAACGTTCGCTGCATTAAATGTCACAAATGGGGACACATCAACACGGACAAAGAGTGCACCATGTACAGCCTTTCGATGAGCGAAGCGAAGAAAATCCATTCGGAAGCCGAGGCTAATCAGGTGCTGTCCAAAGGAGAGCTGGAGCAGCAACTGCGCGACGACGGGCTGGCGATGAAACGTTCCGCCCAGGAGCTCGTCACATCCCACAAGCTCGTCACGGACCCGGAAGTGGAGCAGGCGGTTCCCGAAACGGAATTCATACGCTCGCTGACCAAAAAACAGAAAAAGAAGCTGCTCAAAAAATTGGAAAAGATCGAAAAGAAGCAGCGTGCGTCTAAGAAGAAGCACAAGCGACGATCCAGCAGCTCGAGCAGCGAAAGCAGCAACTCGTCCTCGTCCGATTCGGAGGACTCCGGTACGGTTGTGCGGTCATCGAAAAAGAAAAGCAAAAAACAAACCACCCATAAATCGGACAACCGGCACGACGAGCGAAGGGAACCTCGCGAAAAGGGTACCGAACGGCGGGACAAGTATCGACATCGCAGTCGTTCACGTTCACCGCACGCCGGATCGTCGCGAGGTAACGAGGCGAAGCACAGTAAGCGCAGAGATCGCTCGGCAAGCCCTCGCCGGGATCGAAGCAGGCGTTAGAAAACGCCCCATATCCCGATATTCCCCATATCAAGTTGAAGAAACTGGCTTACGGACCATGAACATTAACCCACACCAAATGCTGTGCCCTTCCCGAGAACTAATCTGCAAAAAGCGTTTTTTTACGACTTTAGTTTATTGAAAAAATTTTAAACTTCGCTCAACATATCGTACCAATAGAGCCCGGGAGCCTATAAACTGAATTCAATGAGTTGCCTTTGAAAACACGAACCATTCCGAAATTGTCACTGACTGGTGGTGAGGAAGCGTAATGCACGGAATTAGGTGGCGTTAACTTAACAGATATCCACTGAACTGATGAAAGATGTTACGTTGCGGAAATGGTATTAATGCTTTCGTTTCGCCTTCTCCTGCACTATTGCTAAGTTACATTTGCTTTTTAAACCACAATGCCTGTGTTGCCTCTCCCTCTTCCCTCCCTTCCCGCCAGTAGCACCGCCAAGGGCGTAAGTATTCTTATTTGGATTTTCTTTTGAAGCGAACGAAAAAGTCTTCCTCGGTCAGAGCTAATCAATTGCGCGCCAGCGAACCACCGGAGGATCCGCTGGCCGGGACGCAAATTTCCGCACCGTGAGCACCGCTTTCGCGTGGCTGATTCTGTAAGTACAGACACATATTTCATTAGCGCGTGCAACCGTGCGTCCCACCACCCGCGCGGCAACCCTGGGCGTCCCTGGTCGGGCAGGCGGCCCACTATACCTTCACATGAATGTGACGCCTAACCATGGCCGCCCGCAGGATAAGCATGCGTGTGCGGCGCTGAAATTCCTTGCCCACATTGATCGCCTTCTCGAACGTGGCGCTCCGCTGGTCGGCCTCCTTGGCGTACAGGATTTTATTGTGCGAATCGATGCGCGCCTGTATCTGCCCGTCCAGGATCAGCTGCATCAGTTCGTTCTCCAGTGCCGCGACCGACCGGTTGAACGCGGTCGCCATCTTGCGCATGTCGGCCGACATGTACGGGCTGAAGTACTGCACCAGCGCCCGGTTGCGGATCTGCGTGTAGAGCGCGTTCACGTGCGGCGCGATGTACATGTCCAGCAGCAGGTTGTCCTTGATTTCGTCCAGCAGCTTCAAGCACGAGTCGTACTTGGATTCGTAGAACTTAAAAATGATGTCCCTCAGCTGCGGCTCCAGCTCGAGGAACAGCTTAAACGAACTACTGGCGGTGACGTTCTTCAGCTCCTGCCGGTCAAACGTCGCCAGTGCGCACAACCCACCGTATATGGCCACGTTGTTCGTCGAGATCATCTCCGGAAACTCGCAATGGTCGAAGTTGGCCTGCAGAAAGTGTTTGGCGGCCGATTTGTACTTGCGCGTCGCCAGCTCGGCCAACCCGGCCGCACACTTCAGCCGCGTGATCACCGCCTGGTTCGGGTCCTTTTCCTTGTGCGTTTCGGCGATTTCCGTCGTGCCCTCGGCCTTCGAGACGTAGCTCAGCACGTGGGACCAGTTTTGCAGGTAGATGGACACTTTAATCACGTTCAGACACATGTTTACCACGTGCTTGCCGCTGGTGCAGTAGTCCCGGGCCCGCGAGTAGCACTTCAGCGCGTTGGAAAGATCTCCGCAGTTCAGGTAGTGGTCACCGAGGTCATCGTGCCCCCGGCGGATACTTTCCTTGATCGAGTTAGCTTTGTAGTTCTTCAGATCGCAGTCCAGCTTCTCCAGCTTCAAGGCGGATTTTTTACTCTTCGTCTCAACCCAGGCCGCGTCGAAGGTGGGTATTTCCTGCGACCCGCCCGACTGGGAGGTGACGTCGGGCAGGAAAAGCGCACTAACATTATCGGCCAGCTTCTTGTGCAGATGCTGGTACAGTGTCACATTGTAGGTCGTCGTCACGTAGTTGATTGCCATCCGTAGCGCCTCGAGCCGCAACGATGGACAGTGATCCGCCACATAGATTAGGCGATGCAGTTTCGCCAGGCCCGTGTACTGATTGGCAAGCAATTCCAGATCTATCGAGGGATTTTCCACTATATACACATCCTCCTCGTTGTTTTCGTTATCTTCCGGCTGAACATCCACCTGCATCGGCTCGACGGCGTTCTGTTGTGGAAGGAAAGAAAAACAAATGCCGCGTCAGATCGCAAAAAGCCTTCGGGTCGCAATATTTTGGTGTGGTTAAGGCCCGTTCGGATGGAACAACTGAACAAAAACAACTGCAACGTTTTCAGCTACGTTTACCGCAACTTACCGCAAAGCACGCTGGAAGGGGCATTTTGTAAAACCTATCCCGAATCGCTTTGAGAAGTGAAAATATTTTCCTCCGCAAATCCTTTCTTTCCTTTTGGTGTTGGTCAAGGTTACTGAAACGAGGCTAGAGGTTGGATCGTCACAGCTTGTTATGTCTCTTTACCTTGATTTTGACGAGTCCAAAAATGTGCGATTTTTTACAGTTTCCGCTGTTCGAATTGTCCGTTGCTTTTGGGACGCGCATAGAATTGATCGACAAAATTGCAATTTAATTGATGAACTGATACGAATATAATATCGTCAAAGCTGGTACTTATTCCGTTAACTTTATTCGACAACACTAATGATAAATAAAACCATATGGTTGGTAGTAGTTGAGCAATCTAAATGTTCAATCATTTTGATGTTAAAGAATGGAATTCAAATTTTGTTTAGGAATGATTTCCTAAACAAGAAGAGAAAGAAAAGTTTTAACCAGTATAAAATAGAAGAGTTTTTACAAATTAAACTAAAATGTTCAATTGCCCCAATCGTGTACAGAGACAAAATTTAAATAAAGATTAAATTTGTATAAAATTTTGTATAATAGAAAAATTAATATTGATTGAAAAATGTGATTTTATAGGCTTTTTGTACATGCATGCCCCTAAAATATTAACAATATAATTGCTTATAAACATGATGTGTCTGTCCCGTGGTTTCAGACTTTTTTCATAATCCATTCGAATGCAAGAATCGGATGGAATTTTATTTTTTTCATCAGAACGACTTGTATTCAGTAAAAAAGCAAATTTGAACACTGTAGCCCAATCATGTATCAAACCGCTAGAATAAATAGCTTTGTAAAGATTAAAATTTATTAACCAAACATTTAACAAACACTTAAACATGTTCCTTTAATAGCATTCACCATCGCATATAATCATTAGATATCTTTTTGTGGATATCAAACAGACTAGAAAACACATGATTATCCTCGACTAACTGGCCGTACTTTCGCGTCAACTCTTCGGCCGACTTCTCGTGCACCAGCAAGCTGTACCAGCCGGCATTCCGTGCGCCAAAGTAATCCGTCGCCGGTGTCGCACCGATGTGCAGGCACTCGTGTGGCTTAAGGTCCTTTATCTCGGCCGACTGCATGGCACGGTCGAAAATTTCCTTCGACGGTTTCATGTACCCAACGTCGTACGAGTTGAGCACGAAGTCGAAATAGTGATTGATTTTCATATTTCTCAGCAGCACGTCCAGCCGGGGATCGAAGTTTGAGATGACGCCAAGCTTAAACGGTGGCTCCTTTTGCCCGTTCGACTCCACGTGCCGCTGCAGTTTCAGATAGTTCAGGAAGTCAACCGACCCGTAGCAATGCTGCCAAAAGACGCTCGTCTTGAAGTACTCCATGAAGTGTTCGGTCATCTGTTCGATCTTCTCCGGTGGCGTGTTGTGTGTACCGTTTTCGTTGAATATTCCTAAAATGGGATTGGTGCAGTAAATTAATATTTTTCAGGTACTTTCCACTCCACTCCAAAGGCAATAAAATAAATCATTGACCCCCTATCGGCTATCAGATCGATCACATAATCGAAAGCACTGCCCGTCGTCGCCCAGATTCAACGGCGGCCAAGTTTACTGATAACGAATACCGTTGGGAATCCTATCGTTCACTGGACCATGTGCTCGGAGTTCTCTATTGACTTTTGCCACTGACCCACATCAACGTCATTTCAATGTTAGCACAGAAACTACAAATCGAAGACCCTTTTAACGGTCAGTTGCTGAATCCTTGCCGGTCTACATTACGTAACCTTGGCTAAGCCTACGCGACTTACCGTCTATCATCATTTGCCACCATTGTTTGTACGTGATTTTAGTCTTCAGTCCAAAGTTCGGATGCAGCCGATTCATTTTGTGCCTATCGGATAAGGAATAGAGGGAAAAGTCAAAAATAAGTTTGCAAAAAGTAGGAGAACCCTCGCTATCTAGCAAGACCCACGCGAATTATCGCAAACACGGATTCAATGCCAGTACGCATCCGAACATGTGGCACGCGCGCTGCTCAGACTTACCAGCTTTGAATGTAGTTCGAAACCAGTTGGTTGTTGTTGTTGCTTATTCCGAACATGGCCCCTATTTCGCCATACTTCTTGCCGGGACTGGAACGAAACTGTAGCAGCGTGTTGTGCACGTCGAACGTTATCAGACGGAACCGGGACAGGCTCATGGTAACGGCCGGTGGATTTCAAATAATCGCAATATCGACCCGCAAAAGAATGACGAACGGCAGATAGAACGACGGGACGGGGCAGACAGAACTCGCGTATTACGATGCGTTCGGTTCAACGGTCGCCAACGTAATAGAACATCCGAACCGGCGTTCGCGGGACCACGCAGGAGTTTACGAAAAATGCTGGCCCCGCATCGGTTTCCACCAATCGCCGCACGGCCAAGCCTTTTCGTTGTATTTGCCCAGGCTGAGGCTGTGTGTGATGCTCGAATGCTTATCTCATTGATAAGACCGCGGGCCAATGTTTTGGTTACTGATTTGTGTTTTGGAGTGTTGTCGAGTATGAATTCTGTGCAGTGTGGGCTGTAGCAATATTCTTCCCCAACGACTGGTCCACTGCTTCTGATCTACACGCTTGATCAAATTTTAACGATCATCCTACATTTCAATATACAATTTATTGTTTCTCTCAACTTCCCCGGTATTCGAATATCTCGTTGGACTTCTTGATCGTTGCAATTTTCAGATGAGTAATGTCTGTTTTTCTATCCAAGATTTTACATGCCACTTGCATTGCGATAACGTAAACGTTGCACTTATCTATGACCGATATCGCCAACAGTTCTTGATGGCACGCGCGGATGCGTATCGCGAAAGGCAAACAAAACAAATCTTCAAGCTGCGATGTCTATGTCGTTGAACTAACTTAACGCAAATGAAACACTTCCTCGGGCCGGGACAGATCTGTGTCAATAAAACATCTGAACCATTTTTTAAGCTTGTTTTTGCGTGTTTTGTACATTCGAGCAAAACACCCTCCAGTGCGTTTTCTATTTTGGTTGAAGCGACCGGAGGCTGCTGTTGTTGTGATCGTTTCATTGAAAGCCACGTGTTGATGAATTCAAGGTCGGTTTTGTTGATTTTTGGAAAACAAAATTAACCTTGAATTGGACGCTAGATGAGAGTTAATCGTTGCCTTGATCTTTCCACATGGAACTAGATAAGGACGCCCTATTTTTGTCTTGTTGTTTTCCGTTCAACTGCAATTCGGCTGTTGTAAAACATGGCTAGTTCGTCCACTTGTAAAAAGCAGTAGTCGAAAAGATCAATTTGTAAAACAATCTAGAGGTATGTAGTACTAGTATTAAGGATTTATAGAGACTTTTAGGCATTTGACTTAATGTTCTTCTATAATCTGAAGGCAGATTCACCAAACACAGTTTCTACCTCATTTCGCATTATCTAGTTATCTAATGATAGCTTTCCCTTTTGAAAACTCTCATCACTTCTTGCTAAACACTGCAGGAAAATGACAATTTTCCACTAAAAACAAAAAAAAACAAATATTTTCTAGGGTCGAAAAATGTTCACAATTGGTTTCTTCAGTTTCTTGTGATTTGTTATTCAAATAAAGATTCAATTTTTGAATAAACCATCAAATTTATATTCATTTTACTTTCTGTCATCCACGCGTGCAATTATGATACGTCAAGACTCGGGAACTTTTCAACTCGCCCATCAATGTTTTTGTTTATGCACGTTGCATCTTTCATTCTACACAATACCGCTAGCATAACAGCCTACTATACTCCACAAAACGCAACCTAGTGCCACCGTCGTAAAATGTGCTCAAATATCCAAAGATTACTTCCTCGGATTCGCAAAGAATTTATCAAACCATCAGTAAGACTGTTCCACGATGAATTCTCGTCGAAAGTTCCCCTGGAGGAGCAGCGTAAAAAGGACAAGCGTACACCCGAGAACATCCCTAGTGCCCGGTCAATCGCTGCAAAGTATCAGGTATTTCGGGATGTTGATTCCCCGGTGATCCTGGATGTGGACGAAGAACGGTTGCTGCACGAGGCTGGATTAACCCAGCCCGAGAAGAAAGACGACCTGCCGGACATGTACAGCGGAATTGACCTTAGTCGTTAGTATTTCACCGGGACGGTGTTTCCCGTTGGTGAATTCAAACACCCTACAACATTCTTTTTCTTAACGCCTTTAACTAACTTTCAGGTGGAAAATCGGGAGTGTATGAAATAGAGGATTTAGTCACAGTCTTGAGGTTGAACAGTGCGATCAACATCTTCGTATGCACAGTACCTAAAGACATCAAATACGTCGATTACATGTGCATAGTGTCCGGACGGAGCGTGAGACACATGCGTGGGCTGGCGGAATTTGTCCGTAAAGTGTACAAAATGAAACGACACCCGACCGATGTGATACCGAAAATTGAAGGCGAATCGAGCAGCGATTGGATGGCGCTGGATTTGGGTAAGATGGTTCTCTGCGGCCAAAATTGTGTGGATAAAATCTAATAGAATCCCTTTATTTATATTTCCACAGGAAACATAGCTTTGCATATCTTTTCTGAAAAGGCAAGAGCACAGTACGACTTGGAATCACTCTGGAGCGTTGGTTCCGAGTTCGACAAAGAGTACAATAAACCAAGCGAAGAACTGGTTCAGCTGTTTGAGAAGCATACCATCTACTTGAACGATTTAAAACCGCTGAAGAAAGACGGAGGATCCGTAGAGGGGTAGTAGAATGTTATTAGGTGAAAGATTAGTCGAAAAGTTGTAAAAAATAATAAAATGTCATAGATACCATAAAAAAGCGTGTTTCGTTTCTTGTCTCTTTTCTCAATAGAACAAATGAGTGTTCGATTTCTTTTTCTGTAAAATCCACGACATTTCAATACTACCTTTTTATTGTGGAGATTAATAGTAAAGAGAAAAAACAGTAAAAGTAGGAGTATAAAAATTGAAAATTTAAATTAAAACACACCTAACAAACACGAATCGTATTGTTGCCCACGATAACTATTACTCCTTCATCCTGCAGTTCCTTGAGAGCGTCCTCGAACTGCTCCTTTGTGATAAGCTGTTTTAAAGTAAATCAAAACACAATTTCGAAAGAAAGTTAGTAATATTGTTAAACCCCCATTTTCAAAAAATCAAGAAAACACTTACCACTTGGGAAGCCTCTTTAATTTCACCGAACAGTTTCTGGTAGGGAATGGTGGAGATCTTGCCCTTCGATTTGAGGCTCGATTTGATTGAGGCCACCAGCTCGGCACGCTTCTTGCGCGCCGCACTGGACAGTCCCGTCGTAAGAATACCGACGTCGATCTTGCCCGAAAGCGGATCGGTAGCCGATTGCTTCAGAGCCTCCCGGTGAAGGCGCCACGCTTCCTCAACGTCGACCACGTCGACGGTTTCGCTCAGGCGCACCTTAGCGTGAGCCTCCGCCAGACGGATCAAGCTTTCCAGCTGCCGTGGGTAGGCCGAAATTTGTCCCCTACCCGCACCCACCTTACGCATATCGACGTACGCCTGGATGAGTCGCTGCTGCGCTTCCTCCGAGAGAACCGGGTTGATGTGTTCCTTAGCGTAAGCGATGTAATCACGCAGCACACTCATGTCCTGGAGGAGAATTAAATATAGTTTTTAAAACTAAGTCGACAGAAATCGGGAAATCAAACTTACGACTAAGGTATCTTCGTTCTCTTCCCGCGTGGCGTAGTACATGGAAACCAAATGCGTCGCAAGGCGCCGATCGAAAACCTCGTCCTGCGGATCCAGCACCAGGAAGATCAGATCGAATCGAGACATGAGCGTGTGCGGAAGCTGCACATTATCGATGATCGTTTTGTTCTTGTTCCACTGCGACTCGGACGGATTGGCCGCCGCCAGGATCGATGTACGTGCGTTCAGCTGGCAGATAATTCCAGCCTTGGCAATGCTAAGCGTTTGCTGTTCCATCACTTCATGGAGCACGCTGCGTGTCGAATCGTTCATCTTGTCGAACTCATCGATGCAGCACACACCATTGTCAGCCAGGACCAATGCGCCACTGGAATTAAAGCGAGAAAGTTAGATAAATTTCTATCTAGCCAACAAAAAGGGGGTCCCATTAACTTACGTTTGCAGTACCAATTGGCGAGTTTCGGCATCTTTCGTAACGTACGCCGTCAAACCGACGGCGGAAGAACCCCGACCGGACGTGTACTGCGTGCGCGGCACAAGATTGTACACGTACTGCAGGAGCTGGGATTTCGACGTACCCGGATCACCGCACAGCAGGATGTGGATTTCGGCACGGAAATTCTGCCGCCCCGAGGTGGCCTGCTTCTTCTTCGACCCACCGAACATCTGCAGCAGAATGCCTTTCTTGATGTCGGTATTTTCGTAGATCGATGGCGCAATGCAACGTACCAAGCGATCGTACACGTCCGGTTTCTCGGAAATGCGCTTCAAGAGTTCGATACGCTCCGGTGGGAACATGTGATCTTTGCCCTCTTCCTCCTCGTACAGCCGCTTGTTGTCGACCTTCCGGAAGTGCAGCACATCGACGTGCGTCCGGTAGATGGACTTCATGCTCGATTGGCGCGGATTTTCCTGTATCGGCATTGCCTTGTAAATGCCCGTAACGGTCACCCGGTCACCGGGTTGAACCTTGTCGACCAGATCCTCGTGTGCCATCAGTAGCACGTTGTGTGGCGTTTGACCGGCCGCCATATCATCGGGTGATTCCTGTAGCTTGATCAGCTGACGATCGGCAAACTGGGACCGGTTGTGGATCAGCTGGAAGCAGTGGTTCGTGTTGCAGTGCGAGCAAAGCGTTGGCTCCGCGATGCGGCCCCGTTCGAGCTCGACGACGGCGGTGAAGCTGCAGATCGAACACTTGAAGAACGCGCAGCGCATTTCGGGCACAATGTTCGACGTGCGGATTACCATTCCACTGATCGTGATGATCTGATCGATGTCTTCCGGGTTCAAAGCACGCATGTTGCGTGTTTTGTCCGCGTTGAACGGACGTACTTGAATCTGGTGCTCCAGGATAGCTGCCGGGTACCGTTCAAAGAACATTTCATTCACGGCAATGTCAAGTGCAGGAATAACCTGAGAAATTTAGAACATTTAATGGGTGGCAATTTATTGAAAACGTTGCATTGGTTCCTTGGAAACTTACGTCTTGTGGATAACAAATCAATTGACGATAGAGCGTCTCATCGAACGTTTTCAAGTGGGCGCAGTTGAAGTTAAAATATGGTTCCTCCAGCGTATGGCACTACAATATAAAGTAAAAGAATGTTAATTCCAATTCCCTTCAACCACCAAAAGTTACAAATTCACCTCCTCCAGCTTTTGCATGTACAACGGTTCATTAAGATTGATTCCCTCGGTCAGCTCATCCTGTGCCGCATCCGGATCGATGTAGCGCATTATGAATTGCTTAAACTTGGCCATACACTCGGTGACGACCACATTCGTGCCCCAAACGACCAATCGGGGACCGGCGGCCTGCTGATCACCAGCCGACTGCTGGCTTTCTTCGGCAATCGGATCCATCCGTGCGTCCGAGCTGCCCACATTGACCTGCCGGGGGAACTTGTCCACGCGCAGATCCGGACGCGTGCGCATCGGCGTACCACGCACACCGGAACGGGGCGTACGAATCGATCCCATCGAGCTCGGCGTCCCGTAGTTGAGCGGAGAACTCATGTCGATTTCGCTCATGCCGATAGCGCGGGCGTAAGGGCTCGTGGCCTGCACGATCGGTGCGTCCGCCGCCGGCGACGTCGGTACTACTACGTGGTCCGAACTTTCCAGCACCACGCTTGCACCATTCTGCGGCATTTGGGTTCCCATGCGCAGCGGGGTTTCCGTTTCGCTGTTCGAAGTTGCTGCGAAAATCAACACATATAATTTAAGTAAGCATAAAACTTTGAATCAACCCCGAACTAGCGGAGTTACGTACTCTGCTTCTGCGGTGTTTGCTGTGTATTTTCCTGCGAACTATCGACCCCTCGGCGACTACGGGTTGATCTTGCCGGGCTCGACATGACGAAGAACAATTAAATGTGAATCACCAAACAAAGAAAACGATAAACGAGCAGTGATCGTAATTTTAAACAATAAAAGACTTGGACAGCTCAGTGAACGCACTTTTAGCTGGTAAGCAAAGCAACGAAATGCAAATAAAAAGCGCGCGCTTTGCGCTTTGAGGTAACAAGTATTACTCATATTAAAATTTTCAAGAAAATCGAATGATGGTTCAAGGTAAATGCACACATTTTGATGTTCTGTTTTTGTAATTAAAAAAAATAATTGTCAAAGAAATATTGAAAATATGTACAACAATTTATCTTATTTGTTTTCAGACCAAAAACATGTTTTTCATTTATTCAATTAATGATATTTTCTATGTTAAAAATTTGTAAGTTTAAAAACATTCATGCGTATATCTTAAACACTAGCCATCTTGTGCGTAAGATCGCGCCAAAACATCCTTCATCAACATCATTCCGTTCGCAGGTTTCGAATCGGTCACAAGTCGCGTTCGCGAGCTCTTGCGGAAAAGTGCTTCTGTTTTATTAAGTTTTATCCAGCTGTTCCTGTTCCGAAATGAAAACAAAATCATTCAACAATAACACCACGAGCTGCCCGATCACATGGGTTGGCAAGCAGTATAATCCGGCGATCACCGCAGTCAAGCATCGCAGTGCCATATTCTACTCGTAAGTGCAGACGACGAAGATGGGAAGAAAATGAGATTTTAATGACCATTTTCATTCCGTCTCCCACAAAGGAAATGTATTTTCGGTGCGATGACGTTGGAGGTGGGAAACTGTGTGCTCGTGTCCAACATAGATTCGGCCGAACCGGACTCCGTCGATGGCTGCGACGTGGCCCGAATTGTACACATGTATGAAGTTTTCAACGTGCCGTGCACCAAAATGGATCCCTGTCGTGCGATTGTGCAGTGGTATTCAAGGTAGGTACCGATTACCCTAAATCCCTTCAGTGGTAATTTGTAACACCACATTCAATGGAACCTTTTGCAGACCCAGCGGATTACCAAAATCAATCACCGACGATGAAAATTATTCCTTCGATCCACGGGAAGTGGTTGAAGACTCCCGTTTCAACCCGGACATATCGATCGAGACCATCTTCGGTGCCTGCCGTTTGGAGAAGGTATCGACACAGGCAAACTTGGACGAGATTTTGCCGAGAACTTCTACTGCCCGTTGTCCGATGTTTTTCGTTCGTTACAAATTGGGGAAATCGTCCGCCAGGAAATGGCATCTTGAGCCCTTGATCCCCACCTTTGATGCTAGGACACCGAGCAGGAGAAGGACAATGGTGGACAAATCGAACCAACCGATGGTCCTGGGGACCCCAAGAACGCCCAAGTTGAAACTCACCCGTACGAAGTCGGTGGAAAACATTGCAATCCTTAGTGAGAATCAGAGGGAAAAAATTCTCGAAGATCGTTGGGCTGTGAAATTGATCGACATCAAGGACAGCCCCATGGACCTCATTACCAACGCACTGAGCGGGGTCGATATCAGTGACGACGAACAAAATGTGTCGCCAAGGAAACAATCGAAGGTGCTCGGAGAAAAGCGAAGCTCGATGAATTTTAAACGAAATCTCGACGCAAGCTTTCATGTGGCCGATGAAGGAACCGACGACGATTGCTTGAACTATTCCATCGTAAAGGACAACGCAAGTAACGCGGCAAACATGAAGATAAAATTACGTTTATCGGAAAATCAAAAGAATCCCGAAACTCCCCGGTCTCTGAGGAAGAGAGTGACCTCAGGATCGATTCCAGTCGAACATGTTTCTCCTCCAAAGTGTCGTAAATCGCTGCTTCCATCGGAAGTCGAACCAGTCGGAACTCCAACCGCAAGCACCCGTCGCAAGAGCATCCTTAAGACACCCAGCACCAACACCAAATGCCAGGAGAGTGTAGCAACACCGAAGCGGAACATTCAGCTGTCGAACATTGTTGAAGAATGTGCGAACGGACGGCGTGTGTCCCGGGTGCTGGAGCTGACGCCGAAGAAAACACAACCGGATCGTGCTGCAGATGATGAACCGATCACTCCCAAACGTCGTGGACGGCCCCCGTCGATCGCCCGGGAACAACCGGTGGTGTTGGTAGACGAGGAACCGAAAACACCCAAACGCCGTGGTCGTCCTTCTTCGGCTGGCCCCAGTCTGTCGACACCCAAAAGCGCCAGCAAAATGAAACTGATTCGCTCCGGAGCCATCAAACCAAACATTCACTCGCGCGATGCCCCGGTCGAGGACGGCGCAAACGATCTAGCAATTGCCCGCGAGCGGCTGCACGTTTCCTCCATCCCGACCAGCCTTCCGTGCCGGGAGAAAGAGTTTGATGAAATATACAACTTTCTGGAGAGCAAAATCTACGACGGATGCGGTGGGTGTATGTACGTTTCGGGTGTGCCCGGTACGGGCAAAACGGCCACAACGACGGCGGTCATTCGGTCGTTGCAGCAACTTTCGGACGACGAAGAAATACCCAAGTTTGACTATATCGAAATCAACGGAATGCGCCTGACGGAGCCACGTCAAGCGTACGTCCACATCTACCGGCAGTTGACCGGGAAAACGCTCGCCTGGGAGCAGGCGTACAATTTGCTGGACAAACGGTTCACCACAAAGGCCCCGCGGCGCGTAACTACGGTGCTGCTCGTCGACGAACTAGACATTTTGTGCAACCGTCGGCAGGACGTCGTGTACAATTTGCTTAACTGGCCTACTTTGTCCACCGCGCAGCTGATCGTAGTAACCATCGCCAACACGATGGATCTTCCCGAGCGCTTGCTGATGGGAAAAATCGCGTCCCGTCTCGGACTGACCCGGCTTACCTTTCAACCGTACAACTTCAAGCAACTGCAAGAGATCGTGATGGCCCGACTGACCGGGACGAGCGCTTTCAACAGTGACGCCGTCCAGTTGGTCGCCCGTAAGGTGGCGGCTGTTTCGGGAGACGCTAGACGCGCGCTCGATATCTGCCGTCGGGCTACGGAACTGGCCGACGATCAGTCGCAGAAAACGAACCAAGAGGTAACGGTGTCGATGGTGCACGTTCAGCAGGCGCTGGCCGAGATGATCGCCAGTGCGAAGGTGCAAACGATTCGATCCTGCTCGCTGATGGAGCAGCTGTTCCTGCAAGCCGTTACGGCCGAGGTCACACGTACCGGAATCGAGGAATGCAATTTCCTAGGCGTCTATGCGCAGTTCGAAGCACTCGCTGCATTTTCCGGCATCACCGTGCCCAATACGGGGCGTGCGATGGCAATCTGCGCACGGCTCGGTGCTTCACGTTTGTTAATTTGTGAGACGGGCCGGAACGACATTTACCAGAAAATTCTCCTCAATGTCAGTACGGATGATGTCCACTATGCGCTACAGGCCAGCAAACTGCTGTGAACGGAACTTTACTTTTACCTACACCTAGACGAAGATAGTTTTGATTTTGTGTGAGTTTATTACGTTTCTCAAAAGACTGTAGATTCTATTAGGATTAAGAACAACAAATCTATTGACACACTTTTGATTTTAAATTCTCTTTTTATCGCCCTTTATATAAACTTTATTTAGTCTTATCGTCCACATTAGTTGGCACCATTTGTCTTCAGTAAGCACATGACTAGAGTTATCTGTATCAAAACCAACCACACGTTGAAATATTCGTAGATTATCTTTGGTGAGAATACGGTCCAGACGAATATGTGATCTCGCAGCAGTGTCGCCACTATGATAAAGAAGCTTACCGGTAGCATGGTCAGAGAATTGATCAGCGATAGAATCCGACGTCGGAAGTTCAACCCGTCCGGTTCCACTCGGCCCATTTGGCTATGATGATAATAAAGAGAGGAAAAACTGTTTTAGAATACACTTGGAGAGATTACCTTTGTACCAAACTTACCTTTCACCGTGCTTCACATTGAACAGATGGTGAATTAACATAAGAAAACTCAGGATAGGTCCACTGTACGTGTGCAGGGTAAGGAAGATTCCGACACGAACAATATCGAAATGGTTCAGACCCACGTACCCGGCGTTGAGATCGATTGTGGCCAAACTGTTTGAATTGCCCTGGAAAACAGACGTCAAGCGATTCTTTTAAAACTCCACCAAGGAAAGTGAAAAGAAGCATAAATTTGTCTCTCAATACCTGATAGAAATAAAATGCTTTACCCAACCAATAGTGTGTGATCACTTTGAACATAAGATTACCGTCCGAATGCTCTATCACCCGATCGATTCGTTGCGTTAGGAATCTACTCGAGGCCATTAGTACACCGACGAGCAGAACATTGTGCGGTTTGTGCAACAGCGCGGACAACAGGGCGACGATGATCAGGCAATTGTCGTACAGGTCGGTCGATCGCTTTGAGTTTCTGCGGCCCATCACCAACCGGTACATCTTTGGCAGGAATCCGATGAAGAATATTTCCAGCAGATTAATCCAAAATATTGTGAGACAAACCGATGAACTGTGACGAGGGAGAGAAAAACATTAAAAAGCTTGTTCATAGTAATTAGTTGTCCGTTTTAATTGAGTCATGGGACAAGAAGCAAATTTAAACCACAAATTACAAATCTGCATATTTAAAATGAATGACTCTAAAGCCTCCATTTCAAAATACATTTCCGTGGTACTTACTTTGGAGGATTGCGCCCGAAAAAACTGACCGCACCCGTTACGGCTCGATAGTAGTAGATCAGCAGAGCCGCAGTTAACGAAAGCACATTCGTAAGTAGCCCTCCGAGGCAACAGATTTGATACACCAAGAAGAACAGCCCGACAACCATACTTAAACTTAGCCAAACTTTGTTTCTATCGCTGGCTAACCAATCACCCACATCGGGAATATGTTGCCACTTGTCTCCCGTTTGATTCAAGCGTCGAATGAGAACATGAACGACCATGAAAGCGACCGAGGAAATACCGAATTGGTTGCGCTCTTCGCGACAAACGTCGATTAAGGCGGCATCCGTTTGTGGATGGTTGATCATACCGATCGTGTGGTTCATTATTTGCAGCTGCTGCAAGGTTAGCAGAACCATGATGGAGCTAGTGAAATAATACCACGTTTGGTGCTCTTCTTCGACGAACGAACTACTTCCCAGCGAAACGCAATGAAAAACTATTCCAAACCACAAAGCGACAAAGGTTTTAGAAGATGGAATGTTTCGTAAATTCAGTCTTTGCACTTCAATGGTTTTAAAAAGAGCCAATATTAGCCACCAGATAGTGGAAAGAACTGACGCTAGGCCGACCAAAGCAGCATCTAATGCATAAGTTGGAATGGACAATTGTTTCTCAAACGATAGTATCTTAAGAAATACAAATATAATTATCCACAAACAAGCGACTGGAAATAGTTTGGGGTGCAATGAAACCGTTTCCGTGCTTGGAGTTTGTAAAATTTGGAAAAACGCCATAACGGTACAGGAAATACTCAGCGTGGCTCCAATTATGATGAATACCAAATCGTATCTAATGTAACTGGTAATAAGCTGTTGGGTCAGCTTTTTGGCTGCCGACGAGTACAGCATTAGCGCTCTTTTGTACGATGCAATGTTCGTTGTGTCTTTCATAAACGACACATGAAGTCGTTTCGCTTCTTCGTAATTCTTGAACATATCTGTAAGGTATTAAATATTTGGTTACTTTCAAATGTATAAACAAACTTTCTTCATTTTATTGTAAATACCTGTTGTATGCAAT
>KE525340.1:1186989-1198918 GCA_000441895.2 Anopheles sinensis | reverse complement strand
CCGGAGTCCCTCATCCCATGATCACCGGTTATGATAAGTAAGGGCTTTGTATAATACTTTTTTTCCTGGAAAATCAACATGTTAGTTAAAGTATGGAATTACTGCGTTGAGCATGTATCCCAACTTACCCATTTATGCATGGTTTGATAAATAGTTTCCACAACTTGATCCATCTCCTGCAGCTTTCCCGGAACTTTGTCACTGAATGGTCCTTCCACGTGTCCGATGTGGTCCAAGCCGAGGTAATGTAATATCATTAGTTTCCAGTCATACATTTGCAGTTCTAAATTTAGAAATTTTGTTATGTTTTGATCGCCCTGTAATTCCAACACAACTAGTATCAAAACGTTGTAAAAGGAGGAGCATAAAAATATAACAAATTACCTCATAAAAATCGTTCACATACAGTGAATCTACATTCTCTCCTCGCCGATGGAACATATCCGGAAACATATTTGTCCACGTATTGTCCCCATAGAATACGATCTTCTGTTGGCGTTGCTTCATCTGGTAGAGAAACGTATCCAGCTTCATCTCGGGACTGCCCAGGTTAAGAATTACGTCCAGAAAGCTCGGTATGGCACCGGAGGTAATGGCTTTGATCCGGGGCATCGTCACCGTCGGTGGATGCACCTGTAGCCGATAAAGACAGGCTTTCCCATCGTCCACTAGCTTGTTAAGGAATTTGAAATTGGCTTCCTGTTTGATGAAGTCCACTCGCAACGCATCGATAAGCATAAACACCGCCCGGGATACGCGTGGTTTGTAATTGTTCGTTTCAACGCTGTAATGATGAGGAGAGAATCATCTAAAACTGTATTGAAGGCTGTAGCTGAGATCAATCCAAACCTACCTGGCATTTTCCACACTCCGAGGTAAGTCGTTCAAGCTCGATTTTGTGGAAGGCGAAAATGATAGCGGGAAAAATCCGTAGCAAAATAAACTGAATGCAAACAAGAACACTAGAAAATTGAATACTGCGATGTGCGCTAGTTTCACGTTCATTGTAATTTTGCTTAATTAAAACTTAAATAACTTTCAGTTTCATTACACCGGTCGGAGTTGATTCACTTTCATTCGCTTTGCAAAATGTAAACAACGCAATTTTTGATATTGATCAACTATAAACAACAACAAGAGCCTGGTTGCCAGAAGCTACACTTTTTGAAATCAGAACTTTTTAAATTCAATGTTTTCATATTTTAAAAGAATATTTATTTTTAATAATAGCTGGACAATATCGTGGTGCCTATTTCAAAATAAGGCTTCTGATTTATAAAAATTTTAATCGCAAACCAAGAGTTTTTATTTGAATGTGTCATTCGCTTGACAGTTCGCAATTTGACAATCACAAAATCAGAACAAGATTCTTCGTTGATAAGACGTGTGGTGTTTGTTTAGAATAAGTCATTTTACTAAAAATCGCCTGAAAAATGGTTAAATTTTCCGACATTTTGGGGAATTTGTTCAACAAAAACAATTCTTCAAAGCTAGAAACAGATGCTGCTCCATTGCCGCCCAGACCGAAAGGGAATAAAAGCAATACAACGACAACGAGCACCAGCAGTATCAATACACCAGAAGCAAACGGGAATTCCCAAACCGGTGATGCGGATGCACAACCCATTGAAACACTGCGACCGGAAAACTCGGCACTTGTACCTGCGTTCCCTCACGCCCTGCAACCGATGCCGAACGGAGGTCTCACGCCGGCCTCCAGCGTTGTGAATAATTTTCAGCAAAACACACTCACGGCACCACAAACGTCCATATCAAACACAACCGGAATGCAGGTTTTCCAGATCAAAAATTCGAGCAATCTCCACATTGGCAATAGTTTTACCTTCAACAATCCAGCAAGGGATGAATGTGCCTCAACGAGCGGTCTACCGCAGACGGCGAACGTAAAGTGGGCCAATTTAAAGCTATCCAATACCATCTCACAAATGATGCTGAGCCAGGAAGAGGTGGACACGGAAATCTTGGATGTTATTTCACGCCATTTGGGATACGAATGGAAGAGTTTCGCTCGTAGGCTGGAGTACTCGGATGGACAAATCGATGCGTTCGAAGCAGATCATCCGACACTGTCGGAGGTGGGTCGTTTACGGTATGCTAATTATGGCTAGAATTAAAACGTTCCATCTTTTCTTCTTCCCTTTAGCAAATCTACCACTTTGTACTAGATTGGACTCGGAACGATGATGATCCTACTTTGGGCAGACTTGTGACGCTGTTATGGACTAACAAACATAAAGAAACAGTGTACTACATCAAGCAAATTTGGAAGAAACGAAAAGAAGGCAATAGCAATGAAAGTAGTAGTTAAAATTTCTGCCTTTCACAACATTCCACATCAAATGAGATCATAACTAAGCTTTTTACCATTAAATTGTGATACGGACAGTAATGTTGTTCGAAGAAAGTGCCTTTTCCGATTTACAATTCAAATTTGTATGCTCCAAGCGTTTTACGAAAATAATTATATGTTTATACAATTACAAAGCAAATAAAGAATACATTAAGAATAACAATACATTAAAAAAACACATGAAGAAAGTCCCTAATGAACAAACAACAAGAAAATGTAGCGAATGAAAGCACTCGGGTGCTTGTTTATTTTAATATTTAGTGTCCCCACCGCAATGTAAATTAAATTTCATTTGCATATTACGATTTCTGACCCAACTTTTCCTTCTTCGCCGCTTCTGCCTCAGCTTCAGCCTTCTCATACTTGGCGATCAAAGCGTCGACCTCACCGCTGGATAGAATCTTGATGACCGTTTTGTTGTTTTCTCGGGTCAGAACAGCCATCTCAACTGGTAGAAGACAAAACGGGGTTAGAGATTCATTTAAACATACGTGAAACAACGAACCATGTAAATACTTACTCTTTTCTGATGTTAGCTTAGTCATGTCCAGGGTCTTTGAAAGAACCTTTACTGCCAAATCCTGAGCTTGTGCTAGCGTAATATCGCTATCGCTAAGCTCCTGTTTTAACGCGGAAACGGCGGCCTGTAATGTTATCCAATAAAATAGTTTATGTTAACTTTATGATGAAATGTATCTGTAAGTAACATTAAAATGACTACAAACCGCCGAATTGTTGCCAATGCAAGTAGCCTTCCAGCCACCATAGTTTCCGCTCGGGTCAGACTGGTACAACTGGTATCCGTAGTGTTTATCCCAACCCATATACAGAATCGAGACACCGAACGGACGCTTTCCACCGTACTGCGTGTATGCCTGCTTCACGTCGCAAAGATGCGAAACCAGCTGCTCGCAGGGCATCGCTTCACCGTAATTCAGCTGGTACCGCTGGGCGATAACTCGCAGCAAGTTGGTAAGCACATTTGCATCCGAGGTAATGCCGGCCACTGAGCAGACCATATCTCTGCAAAAAAAGAAGAACAAAAGTTATGCTGGCCAAAAAGTTCCTCAAATGTCGTGATCGAAACATACTCGTTCAACTTGTAGATCTTCTCTGAGAAGATTACATTATCCAGAAGCTTGTTTGTGTTACGACGCTCGGCAGCCAACAGGATGCCGTCCTTCGCAAGGATTCCAAGCGACGTGCCGGCATGCGAAATAGCTTCCATGGCGTACTCCACCTGGTACAGTCGACCTTCCGGCGAGAAAATAGTGGTTCTGGAATCATAACGTCGGGCCTGTGGAGAAGAAGTGAGTTAGCATAAATTCAACACACTATAACCTCAAAGTAGTAAGCGGCATCACAGCAGTAAAACGGAGGTGATTGGTTTGTCTTTGCACTTAGGCAGCAGCATGAAGAATGTACTTACCATTTTTAATTAGTTTCAACAATGGAAAGCTTTACTAAACTAAGTTTAATGATAATTGAACGCAGATCGAGCCTTCGGATACAACACAGCGACCAAAACAGTTTCGGCGACTCAGCGTTGTAGTGTTGACAGCATCGAGTTGCACCCAATGAGTTCGAACCGTTCCTGAAATTGGTTCCCAGTTCCTCAGTTCCCAAAAAATATGATTTATCAGAATGGAATAAAACATTATTCCAACTCACTCTTTTATCGTGGGGATTATTTTCCCTCTTTGAATATTACAATCCAGAAAAATATATGCTCTAAAAAATCATGAAATACGTTCAATTTGTGTGTAGGATCCTTTCTAACTGAGTTGGTTCCCGAATCCGTTCTTTTAATGCCATCACTACAAGCACAGCGGTTTATTGATTTGTCATCTGCTGCACTTGACAGCTGCCCCTATGAAAATACTCCCAACAGCGAGAGCGCAATTTTTAAAAGAAATTATCGCACACGTGCTGATAACGTATTTAGGTACCAGCAGAAAGATTGACGAATGTTTGATTGGTGTAATGGAAATAGCTTCAAGAGTACTCTGTACTAGATTTCATGTAAGTTATCTTTATTGTGATCGTTTGATCATATAAATTGTCTGGCTGAGCACGTGTCATCCTTGTGCCTTTTTTCAGATAACATTGATATCATCTGCATAAAATTCACCTTCAACGCTAAGCAGCACTAATTCTCGGAAAAGATAACAATAGCTAGATAAGAAGATCTATACCGTGTGAAAGTCGTTCTTACCATAGACTAAACAAATCGCCAATGATTGGGGAGTGCTGCTCTACTAAAAAATAGCGTACAAGTATAAACCCAGAGGTAAATCACGCACAGATACGCATTTTTATTTGATTTTTGATTGAGTTAGGAGCCCTTACAAGACAAGTTCAAGATCCAAGACTAAATAAAAATCCTTATGAATATGATATCCAACTCTCTAATCCAATTAATTTTTATCAGTTGAATGGAACATTGAGATTAAGCTTACAGCCTAAATCTTTTGTAATTCGTTTCTTCTTGTGGTCGAAATGCCTCTTTGCTGCATCCATTTCATATTGGTTTCCATTGGTTCTATTGGACCATTCTTACCACTGTTCCAACCATAGACGCGCTTTTCAGCCAAAGCACTCTTCCCAGCATTGGTCGGTTACAATATCTAACAACACCAGAGCATTAAAAGCTCACACTATTCAATTAGCATTCCGCAGAACGTGGAACATTTATCGCGCGCGCGAACGGTTTAACGTGATGCTGCCAGAGCGAGACAGGCCTTCGGGAGGAAAAATCGGTTCGGAAAATCGGTTCGACCGGCGAATCAACGTCACCCCCTCCTAGGGGAAGGGATGCGCGATGTTTGCGGTCTATGCTGCTCGATGTGGAGCGAGCGATGGGCTCGACGCGGTACCCCGGACGGAATGTTTATTTCAGTTAAATGCAAACGGTCGAGGTGTTCATACGTCCCACGTGCGCGCTGCTCTACGCCTACGCCGGTGGCTGCTGAGGCAGGTTTGAGCTCCAACGACTCCAAACAATAATAATTGTGCGTTAAATTGGGCTCATCATAAAGCGAATTTCGAGTGAGGTGGTACACCGTGCCGGTCGATCCGTAGGGTAATGCTCCTCCGCCGGTGCTAGAATAAAGCAGATCATTCGCGGATCAACGGACTGGCACTGCGTCGGAGTCAGTTGTTTTAGAATTTGTTGTTGTGTCACCTGACGGCAAGGCTCGTCCCGCAAAGGAAGTGGGAAGTTGGGAGATAAAAAATGAAGATTGTATAATAACGTTTCCAACGGTAAATGGAGCCAGCAACGTGAATCGGCGCGACAGTTTCCTCCAATGCGCACAAGTGCACCCGTGCAGCGCTGGATGTCATCGAAATCCCGATGCTATGTGAAAAGTGAAAAATGTGGCCACCACGACTCCAACCACCGTTCCGCACAGCTGTTGACTGCGCCATGCTACACCTCGCTGCACTGCTGGCGATTATCTTGCTAGCCGCCTGCCACCACAGGCCCGCCCACTGTCTTCATTTGGATGTGGAAAAAGTGAACCACTTAGTGTTAGATAATGCGAAGGTGAGAAGCTATGTTTTTGCCGTTCGTTGCGGATGCGAGGCCTGGGTTGTGCATGCATTCTGATTTTTGCTTCTTTAATTTGCTTACCACATGCACTAGCAGCATCTATTATTTACAGTTAGTGCAACACTCATTACATTATCTTGAGCATCTCGTACATTTCGTTTCCAAACAGTAAGAGAAACTACACTTTTCCTTTCACTTCGGTTTCCGCCTTTTTTACATATATTTCCTTTTTTAAACTGTACGAACTGTACCCTAAAACACTTTCAATTTTATGCCGAATCGACCATATTTTCATTTAAAATTATTCAAACTTTCAATTTTCAACGTTGGCTTCCAAAATCTACATCTCTTGTGACTTACCGCATGCTTATGCGTGTCCCCTACGAAGGTCGTTAAATTGTCGAGGTCGTCGGTGAATGAAAAAGGGAAGCATCTCTTCATGCCAGGTTTAAACTATCTAGAGAGGAAAAAACACCTTCAAGAAATGCTTCCTCGTAGCTCCGTTTCCTCCTATTGTTTCGGGTGCGTTAAATAGTCAAACCATTTTATCCCACAATCCGTTCCGCCGGCAATGAAGTCATTTATTCGTACTGAGAGTCTAATTTGATGGAAATATTTTTTTACAAACTATAAAATTGAAAAAAATCGTTAAAAATCTAGGGATGTCTTAACCACGAGTTTATAAGTTTCGAATAAAATATCACTAACATACAATGTAACGTGGCTGCTGCCTTTGTCATTGTACAAACGGATTAGTTTACCAGCTTATGCTGTGAGCGGACGATGGCCAAACGATCGCCCATGCTCGTGATGCTCATGCTCATATCGCAAAATATACATCGATTCAGAACCTAACCCGGTGGGGGAGAGGTTGGCAGGTCGGCTCGCAGATCGGCGGTTTCAATGACCTGGATTCTAATTACACGCTGCCGGAGCCACGTTTGTCACACGAAAGTTTACTCAACTCATTGGCCCATCAATAATCGCGAATGGACGCCGGTCATTCACGGTGCGTTGAACATTCTGCCTGCCGTCGGGTCAATGGAAGGGTGAGGTGCTGGAAGGTTGATTGGCCTCGGCGGGTGGTCTCCACAATTGCCACCCAGGATCATGCGTACCGTTGAGGTACAAATTCGTTTCTAAATTATCATCCAAACCCACGTCACTCAACGGTCGTTGGTGTGTTTATTCAAACAAATTTTAAATTGACGAATTTTCTTCTCCCGATGGAAAATTTTGCTGATTCATTTGTGTGCCGTAAACGCGCGTAAACTCTTAATCGCTCCATTCTTCATCGACTTCTCGGCGATTATGTGCTCCAGGCGTGGAAACATAACACTTCGTTAACGCCGGCATGTCATCCGTGGGAGAACATGTTCCGACCGAGTTGCGGTCAAAGGCAGGTTGATAGTTTTGAAGTGAAAATTCAAATTTGGACTCCCTCAACTCAGCAGGCTGGGCGAAACAATGGGTTTAGCATTTTTTTAAACTTTTTATTTTCGTATAATTTGAATGTCAAAAGCTACACAACGATATCTTCTTGCACTTTTCGCTCTCGATTTTGGGGCTCGTTCTAGTGAAGGTGATTCTCGGAAAGGTTAATTTTGGTTCGTATTTTGAATGTTAATGCTATTGTTTCACCATAACCTGCTGTGAACTTGACACACGTGTGTGACAGAGTTCTACTTTTAGTTGGGCCATTCATTTCGTTTTGAATTCCAACCGCCGAGTTGGCCTTGATTGATGAAGATGCTCCCAAAAAAGCATGTTGCAACCGCGCGAAACATAAAAAAGCTCCATCACTTCACACGTAGAAGGATGTAAAAGGTTTGTCTTGTTTCGGGTTGCATCCATCCGCTCATCACCATTGCAGCGTGTCAGCAATGTTGATTAACACTTTTCTTGCAACGATTTTAATGGGATTCCTCGGGGCACAACTAATACCTTCAGTTTGCCAGTTTCACTGCCATCATTGAGCGATTGTGGTGCCAAGATCTCGGCGTCTCCATTCAGCAGCATAAGTGATCGTAAAAGTGAAATTGTGTGCCATGCTTGCTCCATTAGCTTTTATCGCCGGGCAGCATTGTTGCAGAGCGAAAACCCGTCCCGAGATGTGAACGCGTGGTAATAGGTCCTTTTTTCGCGAACCACCCACTCCTGAGAAGAAAAACAAAAAAAAATAGCCCTGCGCAGGTTGATGATTTATCGCCAGCCTTCAATCTATTTAGCGCCCGAAAGCCCGAAAGCAATCCACACTGGGGGGTTTTCGCCACACCGAGCCACACCGAAAATGTAAATTTTTCCGATGCGTCCACCAAGAAACGGCACGCGCCCGCTTCTAAACTTTATCGCCCGGTGCGCATCGCACTGGAAAACGGAACGGATTCTCGCAACCAACCGGCGAAAAGTCCAAAACGGCTTGCTAGGCCCTCTCACGGGCTCGGTTGATGTAACATGCTCCATAAAAACCACCGAAAAATGTTGTCTTTCGACAGACCATTCCAGACACTTGCCTTTCGTCGTTGTGCTATCGGGGGCTTACAATCATCACCCGCCTCCCGATGGCCGAAGCTTCTTCTGTTTTGGATGCCTTAAGCGCGAAAAAGCGGCTGCCAAACGGTGTGACCGTCGCAATATATTGTACGACATTCGGGGCTTCTGTGCCGTAGCTCATCGTCTACCGTTTGTGATTTAGTTGCTTGCATCAGAATTCGGGCGCGGAGAAGGGACAAACAAAATGTAATTAGTGTTGCTTCTCACGGCAGACGTTTAACGCTGTACGAACATACCGATGGTGTTTCTGGTGGAGATGATCTTCCTTAAAGTTTGGGGTATCCTACGATCTACGTCCCCTCAGATGCGATGCAATTATATACACGTTTATTGCTCGACTGACTGTGCAGAAGGGTACAGTGTTTCCAACTCATTGGGGCTCGGAAAGCTCGGAAAGTTTCGTTTTTGTTTGTAAAACCCCTTTTCCGAAACATATGTCATTGCGCCTCCGGAGTTCTATCGGACGAAGTGCGTCCTAGTGTATGGTGCCACGGCGAGTGCAGGTTACACCAACCGGAACCACGCGCGCATGATGTAGTTGACCGAACATCGCCGCAATCATCGCTAATGGTTTGTTCGTGTGCAGGTCACGAACGCCTCCGCTTGCGGGCGGAAGGCGGGAAAAACCGGTGCTACACGCATAATGTTCCGATCTATATTTTAGAAAACGCGTACTGCCCGATGAGGGTGAAATGGAAATGCAATCAAACTATAAACATACACAAAAAAGGCGACTAAATCCAACCGGCCTGGGACGCTAATTTATGCGATGTTCTCAGCCCTGTTTAGTAGTGCCGCTCCCATTGCGCACTTGCGGTTGTAAATATGTACAATGTAAAACACTGGTCAACACTACCAGCTGTGGTAAAACAGCATCTTTCTTATTTAAATTTTCATTATCATCCCGTCAGCTCTCCGGGGCCCCGGCTAGGGGTGGGTTTCAACTAGGGTAATAAGGATGGGCGGTTTATGGTTGGCTTTCGGTTAGCCGCAGTAGAGCAACTTTTGGGAGCAAGCATTGACGACGATTTATGGCCATGAAGTTGACCTAGAAGAGAATTTAACCGGGCAGAATAAGGTTGCGTGTAGCCCAACTGACGAAGAGGTGAGAACATTTAGAACGCACTTCCGCATTGGGGAAGGTGGACAATGCCGGTGTGGGTTCCCACAGTGACCTTCCGCCCAGTCGGTTTTACTTTTCATTGGCGCGAATTGAAACTGCCTCCATGACAGATTTGCCTTTTTGTTTTATGTTGGAAAAATACTGTCCTTTCGGATTAGTTTATTACATCGAATGAAATGGAACATTTTAGCACCCATTGATTTCATCTAGGAAGTTTTAGCTATTTTTAATTTCTTACCAAAATCACATTTCGACCTTCATTTGAACATTTTGATTATTTTCCCAACACAATAACCGATCTGCAATCTTAGAGAAAGGGATCAACAGTCGTACATTTGGCCTCAGGTTTAAAATTTCATTTGATGCTCGAGATAGTTTTTCGCCAAGCCTGACACCGGGGAGAAAGGCCACATGCTAATGATAACCGGCGGGGTCTTCGCACCAATCTAACCTCCATAGCCAATAGACCATTGCACAATGCACATTCATCAAAGTACGGATACAATGGATCCATGAAGGAAAAGAAATGTCCTAACCATTCTTTCAAGGTGCGCACTCTCCGGTGCCTTTCTTTTCGCTGCATTCCATTAACTTTCTTCCGACCGATGCAGCTTGCAGCTTGCAGCTGTAGAATGTTTGCAGTCGGTTTGCGTTCGGTTTTCTCATGGCGCAGCGATGCAACGCTGCGGTCTTCGCCGTCTTAGCCATAACTTGGCAAACGATATCCACCCATTAGAAGCGTCCCATGATGATACCCTCCCCTGTACGCCGTCGTGGGTGGCGATGATAACCGGCACGCGCCACAGCTGGGTTAGGTGGGGGGGATGGGAGGCATTGTTTGTAAATGTGTGTATTGCATGAAATTTAACCTACAAATTGCTCGATGCCTCTGTTTTGTTCCTTTGTTGCAGATCGATGAAAGAAATTTGCATAATTTTCTCGCGGAACACGAACAAATGCTGCTGTTTGGTGATCGTACGGCCGGTAAGTATTCGCAGGTGGCGCCGAGGACACGGTTGCAACACGTCGGTTAATAACGGACCGGCGATGCCCACCGGAAGGAGTTTTGATCGATTGACACATAGGCGTTTGGATCTGAACAAACGCCCACTAAACAAGCATCCCTTGGTTAGTCTTAGTGGGAAATCACCGGAGGTCGCTTGTTATAGCTCTTTTAGGCACAACAGTACAATTAACCCTAATATCTAGGACCAAAGACCCTGGGGTTGGATACCACCAGGTACCCAAGAAACATCTTCCAGTTTGTACAGGAATCGATAGATTTCTGTGTCTAAACTTCTTTGCCTTACGTTTAAGTACTTCAATTTTCGAAGTACCCTAGTTTTCAGAAATCTACAACTACCAGAACCCGAAGTTATAAGGCTTTAAATAGAAAAATCCATCGATTCCCATGCAACATGTACGACATACCCGGGTATGTTGGTGGTACTCGTTAGAAACATTTAGAAAGCATTCAAAATAAATGATTAGATTTGATTTTTGTAGTGGTTTAATTGAATTTTTTTAATTCACGTTAGTTTAATTTCTTTAAAAAATTATACGTGTATGAATATAATTTCGAATAAAAGATCATACTGAATTATTTGTTTTTGAAGAAGCTGCGTCTTCTAGCAACAGAATTATTGTTTTTAAAAGTTGAAAAACAGACCTAGAAATGTGGCCGTGGGCATTTGAATAATATTTTTGATAGCAATGTTTTAAACTTGAAAATTCGCAAACAACGTGAAGTGACGGTTCCGTTATTTGAGTTGTTTTGTTCGAATGTAAAATTGAACAAATCGAACTAATATAACACATGAAAGATAAAAAATATCCTTACCTTCAGATCTATTAAAAATGAATAATGATAATAACGAAGAAGGGATCAAATAAATGTTTTACAAGCAAAAGGAACCATTTAAGTTTCAAAATAAATAACGGAAAAAGTTTCGAAAAATATTTTACCATAGATCGAAAGAGCACATTGATCCCATCGATGTGCACTTGCATCGGGATGGAAGTATTAATGCTGGTTTCTTGAGCAAACTCGAAGATCACAATTAAATGGTTTAGTACCAACCATTGGATTAGCTTGTCCAAAGTTCAAGTTCACCCCAGTTGGGTAATAGAATGCCTCACGTTCCGTTTGTGATGCACTGTGACCTGCCACAATAGTCGATCATTGTAACCCCCCGAAACGCCCGCCCGGATCGGTTTCAAAAGCACGCCATTGTTCCTTAATGCACTTCAATGTTAACCAATTTGTTTTCCAGATGATTTCAAGATAGTCCATGTTCGACAACGAAAACGCGAAAGCAGGTCAGCGTCG
>KE525340.1:1170848-1186969 GCA_000441895.2 Anopheles sinensis | reverse complement strand
TACTTTTTAGTGACAAAATCACCGGAGGTCGCTTGTTATAGCTCTTTTAGGCACAACAGTGCAATTAACCCTAATATCTAGGACCAAAGACTCTCCCAAAAGTCCGAGTTCCAGTTTGCACAGGCATCTATAGATTTTTTTGTTTAAATTTCCTTGCCTTTTGTTCGGGTACCCTGGTTCCAGAGTACCCTAGTTTTCAGAATTCTACATCTACCCGAACCCGAAGTTAGAGGACTTTAAGCACAAAAATCCATCGGCTCCCATGCAATGTCGTACATGTACCCGGGTTGATCGTAGTTGTTAGAAAAATTTAAAAAGCATTGAAAATAAATATAATAAAGATTCTTTTTAGAATATGAATTTTAGTCATGATCAAGATATTTTTTTAGTGTCAGTTTTAGAAAATGTTGTAATTTACTTAAGTTTCAATTCCTCGGAAAACTTTCACGTGTATGAATATAATAAACGTGAATGAGTATAAAGGATCATAATATTTTTTTTTTATTCAAGAAGCTGAACCTTCGAACAACACAGTTATTGCTTTTAACAGTTACAAAACACACCTGAATATGCGGCTGTAGACATTTGAGATTAGGATTTGTTGATAGCAACGTTTTAAACTTGAAAATTCGCATACAACGTGAAATAACGGTTTTGTTATTCGAGTTGTTTTATTCCAATTTAAAGTTGAACAAATCGAACTAAAATAACACATGGAAGATAGAAAATATCCTTACCTTCAGATCGATGAACAAGGAATAATGATAATAAAGAAGAAGGGATCAAACAAATATTTCACAAGCAAAAGGAATCATTTAAGTTTCAAAATAAATAACGGAAGAAGTTCCGAAAAATATTTTACCACAGATCGAAAGAACACATTGATCCCATCGATGTGCACTTGCATCGGATGGAAGTATTAATGCTGGAGTCTTGAGCAAACTCGAAGATCACAATTAAATGGTTTAGTACCAACCATTGGATTAGCTTGTCCAAAGTTCAAGTTCACCCCAGTTGGGTAATCGAATGTCTCGCGTTCTGTTTGTGATGCACTGTGACCTGCCACAATAGTCGATCATTGTAACCCCCCGAAACGCCCGCCCGGATCGGTTTCAAAAGCACGCCATTGTTCCTTAATGCACTTCAATGTTAACCAATTTGTTTTCCAGATGATTTCAAGATAGTCCATGTTCGACAACGAAAACGCGAAAGCAGGTCAGCGTCGGGTGGGGGATTTGTGCGGTTCAACATCAGCGACAGAGCCGGCGGTAAGCAGTCCCCAGGGAGTGGATTTGTGCTGTAGAGTGCCTTTGGTAACGCACGGAACACTTTCCATTGCAGATGATAGCTTCTCGCTGCGACTGCAAAAGTCCAACATTCTGATCGACGAATCGTTTGCCTTCATTGAGAGCTACGATAATGCGACGCAACTGCTGGACGATTCGTACGATCGAGTGCAGCGATATAAGGATTGCTTTTACCGGAACGAGCGGGCTGCGTTCGATCTGTGCGAAGGTAACATCCGGGGTTTGATACGTTCGAACGCGTCCGAAATGGTGATCCATCCACTGCCGGAACGGTTCGGTAGCGGGGCACACGTCGTGCTAACCCGCAATAAGTCGCGGGACTCTTCCGGAACGGGTCAATCTAGCGACCATTCACGTACCATGTTCGAGCCCGATATCGCCGAGAGGGAACGGAGGCCACCCGGTGGCTATGTGGAGCGTCCGCGACCACGCCGACACATCACGGGCCACAGCGTTAAGGTGCCGGATGTGTTGCACATTGAGACTGCAATATTTATAGACAAGGACCTGTATAGACACATGACGAAGAACTATCCGAAAAACACCGAAGCCCATCTGATCCGCTTTGTGCTGGCGATGATAAATGGTGTACAGCTTCTGTACAACCATCCATCGTTAGGCCACCCGATCAACTTTATTCTGAAACGGTTGGAGATACTACACAACGACCCCAAGGATCTGCGCCGTTCGAGCGACATTGACATCTATCTGAACAGTTTCTGCGGCTGGCAGCGGAAGCTTAATCCGATTTCCGATGCCGACCCTGTTCACTTCGACCACGCGGTCATCCTTACCGGGCTGGATCTGTTCGTGGTCAGCAAGAACGGGAAGGTGAGCAACCAGGTCGTTGGGCTGGCGCCGGTCGCTGGCATGTGTACGATCACTTCCAGCTGCACGATCAACGAGGGGAAACACTTCGAAAGTGTGTTTGTGGTATCGCACGAGATTGGACACAAGTAAGTTTTGATTGAACCCAGGATCAGAAATCAAAGAACTCTGGCAAAAGGATGTTAATTTCAATTACAGCTTGGGTATGCGTCATGATACGTCGGATAATAACTGTGATCCCAGCTTGTACATCATGTCACCGACTTTGGGCAGTGGGAAAATTACCTGGTCCTCGTGCAGCCGCAACTACCTGAACACTTTTCTCAAGTAAGACTTTTTGTACAATATTTTACCTACCTCCAGTCCAAACTAACCCCAACTTTGTTATCAGAACGTCACAAGCGACATGTCTCTTTGATCGAGGACACTACGGCTCATCACTGGATCACACTGGGGAAGGCAAGCTACCCGGAGAGCGATTCGATGCTGACCAACAGTGCTTACTGAAGTACGGCAAGGACAGTACCAGATCAAAGTCCCAGGATCTAACGGACATTTGCCGCGATCTGCACTGTCAGCGGGATCGTTACACGTGGACGTCCCACCCGGCACTGGAGGGTACGAGCTGTGGGAAGTTGATGGTAAGTAGGAGCAGGTGATAAAAATATGTCTTCAAAAAGTCCCTTTCAATATTGGTGTCCTTTACCTTACCAGTGGTGTAGAAGCGGTGTTTGTGCCTCGAAAATTCCCGGCCTAACCATACAATCGACCGGGAAGCATATAACCGCATTTAAAACGATCGATAAGAAAACGTTCATCGAAGGACTAAAGTTCGCCAGCTTGAGGCAGGACATTTCGAGAACGTTGAACACCATCCCGACCTGGGACAGCTGGAGCGAGCCGACCGAGTGTGTTTCGGGATGCCTGTACGGAGAGTCGGGAAGGTTGAAGGAGGGAAGTACGGGTTTGCGGCAATTCTCCAGAAAATGTCTCGACAAACGGTGAGTGTTAGAAGGATGGTCCATTTTTTTTATCTTTGACTATGTGTTTCATCGATACATATTGTTTTCTGTAGTAAAAATTGTTCTGGATTCACGCGAAAGTATGAGGCATGCATCGCCAAGCAGGTGTGTATTAAATAGATCGGTTTAATATTTGATCCACAACAAAATTATTGAATGTTTCCACTTGTACAGTGTTACAATATTGCTCGCACAACAATCCTCGAATTTTCCAACCAAATTTGTGGCCGCGCCAAGGAGTTTGATGCCGACATCATTGGCTACGGGCTGCAGAAGGTTGCCGTAGACCCGGAGGACTCGTGCAAGGTGTTCTGCGAGACCAAGTCGGGTGTGCCGAAGACGAAAAGTTGGATCTACCCGGACGGTACGGCGTGCAAGGTACGGAACGGGGACTTTGACGATGCGTACTATTGTGTGAGTGGACGTTGCGAACGATTTAGTTGCAACGATACGTCCAACAATTACTACCGCCTCGAGGCAACCGTCTGCTCCGAGTCGTACCAGTACGGCGAACGGAACGGCAATAGCATCCATCAGGAGAACGGACGGGACTATAAGAGTTTGCCGTTGAACCATCCGAATCAACCGAGCGGCCAGCATGATCGAAGGGTGGACAGCTCAACACAAAACTCGGGTGAGTGCAAATTCAACAAACCTTATTTCACAAATTTCAACGACCAGTTTACAGTTCTAGAACCGAACAACTTTACGGTTCATAAACCAACCCCGGAATCAAATCGTTTCAAGGAGAAAGCGGACATTTTCGGCCGTTGGCAAAAGCAGCGTTCCGAGTTCAACAAGTTGTCCGAACTTCAAGGCCGTAGGCACAGCTGGGAGGTGAAATCGGGATGCCACTTCAGCTGCATGGAGCTTGGGAAAGGCGTGCAAATAGTTTCCTCATCGGGCGGAACCAACACCAACATTCAGCTTTGCACCGCCAATACGATAGTTCGTGTTCCCGTAACCTACTTCCTTCGCAAGGACACTGGCATGCTAACATTTGTTCTCCTTTGCCACAGGCATGTGATAAGGTGATGTCGACGTACGATTTTGCGACGCAACTATGCAAACGATATCAGCAGAAGGTGACCGGTTTGTCCGGGATAGGCATGCAAATTGCACCGAGCGTCGAAGATCCGGACCGGAGCTGCCGGGTCGCGTGCCAGGATACGTTCATACGGCACCGTTTCTATCTGGTGAATGGAGAGCAAGGGCACTTTCCCTTCGGGACGCGGTGCAACCACAACGAATCGAACCGGTACTGCATCAATGGCAAATGTCTGGTAAGTTTTCACGATCGACAATCGGTGTCTTTGACCCAGATGAACTTAATATCGACGACCCACCTCTTCTTGTGTTCCGTTTCCTTATCGACAGCATTTCGGCAACGACGGTATACCCGTCAACGATTCCTACAATACTCTGCCGAACGTACGAATCAAACGGGGCCTCGGAGCGCGGCGGAGCAAAAGACACTTTGAGTACTTTGAACCGATCAACATTACCGAGCATATCAGTCAAGAATTTCTAGATAGTTTGATAGCGAGCATCGACTTTTCCAGAGAACGCAGTGAAAACAGTAACGAACACAGAGTTTTCTATTAATGAATATATTACTTATTTCATTTTTTTTTTGTTAAAAGATATCATTTTAGAGGAGCACATCGACTTGAGGAATCCGGTTTATATCGACCCCTGAGCGGAAAGGATATAGCTCCTTCTGCGTGATACCGAAACATACTAGCATGGAGCAATAGTAGCATGCATGGAACTGGTTATTTATTAATGATCCTTTTGTAATGTATTTATACTTTTATAAATGGTCCCAGAAACATTTTGGGCCATATAGCGTTTCAATAAATGTAAGGCAGTACACATTTCCAACTGTCGTTCTATTTTTAATAAAAAAATGATAGAAATTATTATTGTATTTGTATGATTTACATTATTATATAACAAAGTATGGCAAAGACAAGTGTGTTTTCGAATGTATAGTTGATAAACAACGTATGAACTAAACAAGCATGAGTTAAAATGTGGCGTTACAAAATCAATTGATTTAAACATTTATATCATTATAATTAGACACACACACACAAAACATAATAAGCTACTAACAAATTGTCATATAGAACAAAAAAAAGTGTCCGGCGGAAAACCTTTCCCAGGGTCAAGTATAAGAATCTATAAAAATAAACATGCATGGAACGTGCCACTATCGAAGGGCGCATAGTAATTACAATTATGTACTGCTACGAGAGCATCTGTCTCACACCGCCAAGACTAGTTGACTTCATCCGATGATTTGGTTACTGAGGTAGGTCACGTTCGATCAACGCATCCATTTCGACCCCCTTCAGCTTCGGATGGGTGGAGATACATTGCAGCTTTGACGAGGAATATTTTAGCCACATAGATTTAACTTTCTTTTCCATCATCCTTGGCACCAGCTTTACAACGCTTGCCAGCCTTCGCACAATCGGCGTCAAATCTTGCACACTGAAGTGCGTGTAATGTTCGACCGTGCGGTTCCAAATCTTTCCGGAAGAACTGCCATTTCCTCCGCGAGACGATACGGGAAAGAGATACAGAGAAATGTACAGCGCGGCCGCAGCGATCTATGGAAATGTATATGAAAAACCAACCAATCATATTGCTGATCTTGATACCATTCTACTGACTTAATTAACTTACCTCCGATGGCTTGTAATGAGCCGTACTGTAGTCCACACTGGCGAGTTCGATTAAATATTTTGCCAACACATGGTTGATGTCCGATGCTTTGGCTGCCTTCGAAAAACGTCGCAAGAAGTGCGTTGGGAGTGGTTTGCCCAAGTTGAAGTCCAACTGCTTAACAATCTCCTTTTCCATATCCAGGATTTGCTGTTTCTGATACGTGTCGTCGGTGATAAACACGAAATCATGGATCTCTGGTGGAAACAGTTCCTCATACTTTGAGGCAATGAACATTGCGGTCACTCCGACAAGCTGAAGCTGCCTTTTTGGGACCGTTTTTACTTTCTATACAAACAGGAAATATGAAACCATTTAAGAGAAATATACAATAAACTAAAACATATCGTACTCACCTGCAGATAGCGATCGATTAGCGATACGGTCATGTGGTAGGTGTCGATATCGAGCTTAAACTGATGGTGCACCTCGTTAATCCAATCGATCAGAATGGTTCGCATCTTGTGGGTGACCTATAGAGAATTCAAAGACGTGAAATTGACATTGAGTTATTGCTCAACATATACCAAACTTTTTAATAAATCGATCGTACCTCTTTTTGACCATCAAGGAAATTTTCCTGCAACGCGTATCCCGGAGTGCTTTCCAATCTGTTCAGATAGTTGTAAATGTCGTTTACATATTCAGACAGCAGAATTGGGTTCGCAGCATCGTTTATGTCAATGTTTTCGATGCTTTCCAGCAGCTTTTGCGAATGCGTATCCAGGCGTTCCGTTTTCTATTTTTAGTAGAGAACAAATTGAACATTTAAAGTGCTGGTCTTACTGACAACACTAAAGTTCACTTACCGCTGGCACATTTGATGACTGGGCAATATCCTCAGTGGAAGATGCCGAGCTGCATGATGTTTTCTGTTGACCTTTCCGATTCTGCTTCGCTAGCGAACGCAACGATAGCTGACTCTCTTCCCGTTTCAAGCCCACATGTTTAACCTCATTCCCTTTGTTTAATTGCACTTGTACTTTCACAGCCTCCTGAGCTGTTGACTGTGTCTTGGCTCCGGTGATGACGACATGTTTTACATCAGCCACAGTTTTCGAAGCATCTGAGCGGGTAATGGGTTTCTTCGTCACAGCTCCGACGGCCACATTTTCGGTTTTCTTCCATCGGGTATCGACGCGAGGTTTGATGTTCTTCAATGTTGGGTTTGCTGCTTTTAAGCTCGATCCTTTTTCACCGCCCTTTACCAACAAATCCTGCGAGCCATGGCGAAGAACTCTGTTCCCAAGCTCTCCAAGGACAGGTCGTCTGGTGGCAGCTACCTTCTTCAATCCTTCATTCTGGTGGGAAGCGGCGTGGTTCTAAATAGAAGAACATTTGGCATTGAACGGCTTTAGCTTCATCATTGCAGCGCTCTGCACAAGATGGCCTCGACAGCCATCGTCAATATGATCTAGCATCGATTCAAGAAGCCATTGATGGGTCAATGGCATCATCTCGAACACTTTAACGGGACCAACTTACCTCGTCGATTCTCATAATGCGCGACATTTTACAGGTAGAAGAATCGATCTTTACGTGGCGGTTAAAAATACGCGATTCAACGCTGGACTGCTTTTTAAATGGACTTAAACCCGCCACAAGTATTCACAGCTGTTTAACACGCCAACGGACCACAGAGTGATGCGACCGAACGACTGTCAGCAAAACCGTTTAAATTCGTATAGAAAACGAAGAGAGATTGAGAGAGAATGAGCGAAGTTTTCTCTTATTTGCCTGCTGCGTTTTGGAATGCGTTTCAATTTCGAATGCGTTTCTTTTGACGTTTACAATCCGTTTTAAAACACCGTTTTTTTCGGAAATTGTATTTCTAGCATTAATCGTTTTAAACATGTAACCACTCAAAACTAGTCTGATTCTAGACAACAAAAGAAGAATATTCGTACTTTCAGTTAAATAAATACGGTTATCTCTAAATAAATTTGCTGTTCATCATGATGATTTCCCATGTACTTATCTCGTATATGCAACTGTAAAATACTGTTTACAAGCTACATGATACTTGCCTTTATTTATTTTGATTATTTGCACGAAAACTAGCACTGCGAAACCACACACGCATCCCTTTCAATGATGCTAAATAGGTTTGCTGACGAACATTTTTGTGGGAACACTTCGACAATTCGTAGTTTATACACGTTTGCGAACATCTCGCGCATGCATGTAAATTCGTTTGATATTCAAAACAATATTAGAACATTATCTATATTTTTTCTATCTAGTTTTCTTAGAAATTCTATTCAGGTAAGATTTTAACATCGATTCAAGTTCCAAACAACTGTCAATTTGTATCGCCATGAAAAACGCACACGAAACGCACAGTTGAGAGTGAGCATAGCAGGCAAAAAAACGCTCATTCTCTTTAAATCCCCCTTCGTGTTCATACGAATTTAAACGGCTTTGCTGACAGTCGTCCGATCGCATCATTCCGTGCGCCGTTGGCGTGTTTCATAGTTGTGTATATTTGTAGCTTTTTTGAGCCGTTTGTGAAGAAGTGCAGCGTAGGAACGAATATTTCTTACCGTATCGTGAACGCTGATTCTACTACCTGTAAAATGTCGCGCATTATAAGAATCGACGAGGTAAGTTGGTCCCTTGAAAGTGTTCGAGATGACGCCATTGACCTATCAATGGCTTCTTGAATCGATGCTAGATCGTATTGACGATGGCTGTCGAGGCCATTTTGTGCAGGACGCCGCAGGACAGATGAATCTAAAGATGTACAATACAAAATGTTCTTCTATTTAGAACCACGCCGCTTCCCATCAGAATGAAGGATTGAAGAAGGTAGCTGCGACCAGACGACCTGTCCTTGGAGAGCTTGGGAACAGAGTTCTTCGCCATGGCTCGCAGGATTTGTTGGTAAAGGGCGGTGAAAAAGGATCGAGCTTAAAGGCAGCAAACCCAACATTGAAGAATATCAAACCTCGCGTCGATACCCGATGGAAGAAAACCGAAAATGTCGCCGTCGGAGCCGTGACGAAGAAACCCTTTACCCGCTCAGATGCAACAAAACCCGTAGCTGATGTAAAACATGTCGTCATCACCGGAGCCAAGACACAGTCAACAGCTCAGGAGGCTGTGAAAGTACAAGTGCAATTAAACAAAGGGAATGAGGTTAAACATGTGGGCTTGAAACGGGAAGAGAGTCAGCTATCGTTGCGTTCGCTAGCGAAGCAGAATCGTAAGGGTCAACAGAAAACATCATGCAGCTCCGCATCTTCCACTGAGGATATTGCCCAGTCATCAAATGTGCCAGTGGTAAGTGAACTTCAGTGATGTCAGTAAGACCAACACTTTAAATGTTCAATTTGTTCTCTACTAAAAATAGAAAACGGAACGCTTGGATACTCATTCGCAAAAGCTGCTGGAAAGCATCGAAAACATTGACACAAACGATGCATGGAATCCGATGTTGGTTTCCGAATATGTAAACGACATATACAACTATCTGAACAGATTGGAAAGTACTCCGGGATACGCGTTGCAAGAAAATTTCCTTGATGGTCAAAAAGAGGTACGAGCGTGTTTCTGAGCCAGAACTTAATAGTTAAAAATGATATACTTTATTTTTTGTTTTCATAGATCACTCCTAAAATGCGCACCATTCTGATCGATTGGATTAACGAGGTGCACCATCAGTTTAAGCTAGACATTGACACCTACCATATGACCGTATCGCTGATCGATCGCTATCTACAGGTAAGTACGACATAGAGTTAGGTTTGTTGTTTATTACCCTAAAACTGTTTAATTTTTCGCGTGTATAGAAAGTAAAAACGGTCCCAAAAAGGCAGCTTCAGCTTGTCGGAGTGACTGCAATGTTCATTGCCTCGAAGTATGAGGAACTGTTCCCACCAGAGATCAATGATTTCGTGTTTATCACCGACGACACGTACCAGAAACAGCAAATCCTGGATATGGAAAAGGAGATTGTTAAGCAGTTGGACTTCAACTTGGGCAAACCACTCCCAACGCACTTCTTGCGACGTTTTTCGAAGGCAGCCAAAGCATCGGACATCAACCATGTGTTGGCAAAATATTTAATCGAACTCGCCAGTGTGGACTACAGCACGGCTCATTACAAGCCATCGGAGGTAAGTTAATTAAGTCAGTAGAATGGTATCAAGATCAGCAATATGATTGGTTGGTTTTTCATATGCATTTCCATAGATCGCTGCGGCCGCGTTGTACATTTCTCTGTATCTCTTTCCCGTATCGTCTCGCGGAGGAAATGGCAGTTCTTCCGGAAAGATTTGGAACCGCACGGTCGAACATTACACGCACTGCAGTGTGCAAGATTTGGCACCGATTGTTCGAAGGCTGGCAAGCGTTGTAAAGCTGGTGCCAAAGATGATGGAAAAGAAACTGAAAGCAACGTGGCTCAAATACTCGTCCTCTAAACTGCAATGCATTTCAACCCATTCTAAGCTGAAGGGGACCGAAATTGATTCATTGAGCGAGGGTAAGTTGGTGCTGTAATGGGTAATGAAGACGAACGATTTTAGATGTAATTTTTGTTTGTTGTGTGTGACTTTAATGACGACATAAACAATTGCAAGAGGTGATCATTGTGAGTTTTAGAATGATAGTTTAATTTTTTTAATGCGATGTACTTGCAAAACTTAACACATAAAGAAAAACTGCAGAGAGGAAGTTGAAGAAGTCTCATTAGGCATTCCTTGTTGTGAAGATGTTTTATCCCACAATGCGACTGAGTAGGAATAGCAAAATTTTTAAATTGTTACATTGACTTCAAACTATTGAAGAACATGCTTTTACACGTGTACTTAACTTTGTAATCGTAGGCAAATCAAACGTAGATATCATTGGAAATCTAATGAATAAAAAATGTAAAAGTTCCATAAAAGAAACATGCTTGTTATGTGCAGAAATCGAAAGAAATTTATACAACGCGTTTTTCATTTAATTGAATTATGTAGTTAGACTGTTTAACTTTTTAAGGTTTCACTTCGATATTGAGTCTTCTATACTGATTCGTCTCTTTTGTTTCAATAATTTATTTGAACTGTTCTCACCACTGAGGAACTGCGAAATTTCTTTATAAAACCACCAAATTTTATACAAAATTAAACTTTCTTGCAAGCAACATGTACAGGCAGATATTAAATAACGTAACTTTTAGGTTCCGATTTATTTGATTCTGCAACAATAACAATGGAATGCTTTAATGAGCGGAATGACTGCATTCATTTTTAATTCGAGGCTCGCGCTTTTCAAACTTGATGCATATGCTTCGAGCGGTTCTGTAATTGACCACGTTCGAATCGCGCCTTTGTCAGAAGAAAGTCCGTTTGGTCTGCTCGCCGCGTTGGGTGCAGTCCATGCGACAATTTGAGACAACGGCTGGCCATTGTCCGTCCGTGGGTCCATAATGGACCAAGATTTATTTACTTATCAAAGATGTCACTTTATTATGGCTTAATTTACACTCATCTGGTGGTATCGTATGCTCCAGCCGGCCGGCGGCAGCCGTCCATCCGTTTCGATTTCAATGATAAGAACGATCAGCTCGGAGGCCGCCATGTACATAAGTGTAACTGCGATATCGGGTCGGTTTGGTCCGCATTCTGCTGGTAGGACCCGGCGGCCCGCGGCACCGTGGCATCCCGTGTAAAAGCACACCAACACACCAGCACATAATTAGATCTACATTTTTAAATGAAATAATGACGATAATGGGTGACAGCTTTTCATATATATTAACTAACAACCGCCGAGTGCAGCGGAAAGACGAAGACGACGGAAGTTCGAAGAGTCGCCGGGGACGCCGCAAATGCCATCCATTTATGGGTGCCACTCATTGCCGTCGTATGCGTTTTGGATTGGTAGTGCTGCTATTAGGTGGTTTTGATTTCATTGTCACTGATGCCGAAATGAATGCCGCGTCCCACTGGGATGCTGGGATCCGCCGAGGCGGCGGTTTGGACGATCGGTTTACGGATGTGTACCATACCACCCCATTTCGTACCGTCCCCGTTCGGCGTGCAGATGAAACGTAAATCTGGTCCGATGTGATTATCCGATGATGAGCGCCTCGTGGAACGGAATGGGGATACTGGAGTGGGTTTTGGGCCGCGATGGGTTTTCGTATCGCGACAGCTATTTTACGGGATGTTATTCATTTAGCATGAACGATTTCAAACAGGCGCGCGGTTGGTGGTGGGCCGTTTGCCGTTAATTTCAGTTGATTGTGTTGATGAAAATGTCTGCCACTGGAGCCGGAGCGTAACAGCGTGTTGTTTCTTGTTCCAGCGCCGTGGGCAATAATGATGAAAACTCATCTTGTGTTGTGTTATCTTGTTACGGAGCGATTTTCTTGTAGGAACCAGTCACTTGAGATGATTAAGGGCTCTATCTATTTTTCTAATGACGAGATCCGCGTTCGCTAGGCAAATGATTTGTGATTGTCTGGAATACTCCATACTTCCCTGCTAATTGGATTATATTCATTATTTTTACATTTCTAAGTATCTTCCACTACTTTCAGTAAACAATAATGCTAATAATGTTTTTTATTTCTTCTTTTTAGCTTATGTTTTGAATCATTTATGTAGAGGCAATTATTCACATATTCACTGACCCTCTGTAATATAACTTTAAAATTCTAGCAAAACGAAAACGTGGTTCAAGCGCGTCTTGCGCGCCACAAACCACCATGCGTTCGCTTCAGGTAAAGATTCCAATTCTCATCGAGTATCCAACATGATCGCGATATGATGATGTTGATCATGCACCGGGATAGATCGCTGGGCAAAGCGGATGATGGACAATGGCGTGCGTCCTCAATGTGTGTATGTGCGACTTCGTCAGCCACACGTGACGCCGCAACACGCTGGTAGTGGTGCGTACGCGAACAAAAACATGAATTTCACCGCTCCGCGAGTCTCGCGTTGGTGTTCGTACGTTTCGCGGGGTAGCGAACCGATCTTCGCGAGACTCGCTGCTCATTCATAAACAAACCACCGGCGCGCGTGGATCGAGACGCGTAACCACGCGGAGGAGGAGCGAACGCCCGACGGCGGCGTGCTCGGGGGCCGTGGGACCACTGGCCATGGTCCCACGGCATAACCGAGCCAGGACGACGCAGTGCCTTTAGCGGTGTGTTAGTGTTTGGAAAAGAAGCAAAAATGTTTCACATTTTACACTTTCAGTGTCCTTTATTCTTTTTATTATAACGTAAGGAAGTTTAAACAAGAGTTGTGTAACGATTAGTTTTACGCATTGCTTTTAAGTGTAACTGTTCTTCCATCACTTCTTCAACCTCTGTTCGGCGATGCATAGCATTTACGTAAACAGTACGTGTTGAAACAAATTGTGTCCGACATGTGCGCTCTTTTCGTGTACTTTTCCCTTCGTCGGTGTTGTGCAATTTCCCAAATCCAAGTTGGCAGTGTTTCTCCACCGTGCGTTTGGTTGCCAAGGCTTCATACCGCAGCAATCATTGAAACCCCAAGGAAGGACCAACCGAGCAGTCCCGGAAATTGATGCGATCCATCCGTGCCAGTGAATTATTTCGTCCGATAATCGCCGTTTGCTCGCTTTAATCGTCGCCATCGTGCCAACGGACGGGGTAAAGGTGTTCTGGCGCTCATCCTTGGGGACGCACTGTATCGCCGGGGTGGAATTAAAAAACCGCCGCAGAATCACCGCCGATCGCAGGACTGCGCCATCACATCACCAAGAAACTTGGAGTTGGCGAGCGCCCTTGTCGATGCTGCACTTCATCTCAACACCAGCGGCGGATGTACATCGTTAATTTGGGAAATTTTCGGCGTTCTGAAAGGTAAGTGTAATTATGTGTGCCTATGGTGTGTTCTGTTTCTGTGTGCTTTTTTCTGTGCATTCTCATCTTCTCGTTAATTCCCGCCGAACGCGTAATTATTGTCAATGAAAAAGCATACGCACGGTCGAAGGAACGGCCGCGTGTGGTGGGGCGTAATGTGAACGGGGTGCTTGAACGGGGCTCGAAAGAAGAGAGGAGGCTTGATGAGTCGCGCCGGGAGGGTTGGCCGGACCATCCTGGGTGGAAAGTATCGAAATCGTGCTTTGCGGGGAAAAGTAAACGAAAAAAAACACACACAATTTCAAATCATCCAACGAACGTCTCATCGGGTTAGGTTGGGTGTTTAAAACCTTGAATTTCAATGCTCAGTGTAACCGATCGTTAAAATTTAAAGAGCCGTAAGGAGCAGCGAAGGAAGCAAACGAGAGGAAAATAAACCACGCACAGACAAAGTTAGCTTTTTTTTCATTCTGATCCAAGTATGCATATGAGGCAGCGATCGGGCAGGAATCTTTTCTCGCCGGTTTTGCCGGATTGGCCACGGGACGAAACTGCACCAAACGCTCTCCCAGCGCGCTTGCCAAAGAATACTAATGCGCCAAATGAGCGTGCCCGGGCTTCTAATCATTTTAATAATTTGTTTTCAACATGAAAACTAATTATCTACTCCCTTTTCTGCTGATGAGATTTCATCTCGAATGGTGTCTGTTCCCGCTGCCGGTGCTCCCCGGCCCCGGCGTCTTTAATAGACACTTTATGGACATATAGCTGGCCACAGATCTTTGCTTCCTTCCTTACTTTCCGTTCTTTCTCTCTCCGGTGTTCCGATGGTGGGGCACGAAAATTCACGAAACGAAAACATCTCAATTAAATGTGTACCTTCACCAAGGGGTAATTATTAGTAATTATTATTTTTGTATGCCTCCCGTTTTTGCTCCATAATTTCCTATAGCTTCTCCTGCCGCCGTAGTGCTGGCTTTTTCATCCACTGGCTAGGAAGATTATTTTGGGACTGTTTTTTTTCATAGGGGAGCTTATTTAAGTTCTTCATTCTTCCCTCCAGCCCATCTCCTCCTTCCTGCTACCACTGTGTGCAATCTTCTTTCGATCCGTTCTTAGATTCGGTTTATGCCCCGATCGATCGTACGTCGATGCTCGTTATTGAAGTTTTGGATTATTACCGATCATAGATCGAATTATGGCCGGTGCTGTCTAACGGTTCTAGCACGTTCGTCTAATTGGATTGCTGCTAACGAGAGTTAATGCTAGGTGTCGTACCAGCGCCTTTGATTTTAAATATTGAACAAATAATTGATCAGTAAGAAATAACCATTTTGTTTGTTTTGCAAGTGTGCTTTTGCTTTACTTTTGTAGAGATTTTTTTGCCAGCACTGCTCTTGAATTCGGTACTTTATTTTAATTATAAAGTTAATAGTAAATTAAATGGGCGGGATCAATTTAGGGCCACTTCAGAGGTTTGTAAGGATTTTTTTAAAATAACGGTAGAAGTAAATCTCAAACCCTCATTGCCCCCCAAATTACATTGACATAAACGTTGTTGAATTTGTTTAGTTTCCATGATACTTGCGGCCAAGAAGTATTGCAACCTAACTAATTTAAAGAAGATTGTTTTAGTTTTAAAAACATCACTGCGGATCACTCGTTAAAAACTTTGGACTGAGAAATATGTTGGTCGGAGAAATATCCTGGTTAGATTAGAATAAACGATCTGATGAATTCACTAGCTGAAATAAGTTGAGTCAATTATTTTCCACATTGATTCAACAAATTAAATGCTTTACAATCTTAACAATTATCGCGAGAGTAACAATAATCGATTTACAGAATAATAGCATCAGAATTGCTCTGATATCTAAAACTTTATAAAACGATAAAACATACTGATATTGGATAGAACTGGACAAAAGTTTATAGAAACACATTATATAGAAACGGATAGTATTGTTGCCGACCGCTGAGAAACAGTTTATGAACAAATGTTTTATCCTGCAAATCTTTTTGCACCCATGCCAAAATATTCATTGTAGTCTTCTAAAAACTATGTGAATTGTAGAAATTATTTTGTCCTACGTTTAATCATAAAATGGTTGTTTCATACCGTCGGTAAAATTGATCTCCCTCAAACTTAATTTTAAACAAGTCCCATTTCTTATAGAATCCAAGGCAGGCAAGTTCTTGTACTAAATTAGTTTATCTTAAACCCTGATTTTTTCCACTTCATATTTGAACATTTTTCTTTTAGCATCAGGTAAAATCAGGGATCGTGTGGATGCTGTTTTTATTCTTGCTTACCATTAAGGGTACGAATTGTGCATCTCAGCCTTTGCTATACAAGACGGTTTTAATTGCGACAGAGAAATTCGCCGCGGGTCTAGGATTTCT
>KE525340.1:1154821-1165853 GCA_000441895.2 Anopheles sinensis | reverse complement strand
CTTTCGGACCGCGGGTGTAAACCGGCGAAGGTAGGAAGCATCAGACAACGCTGCACCCAAGCTTCCTTGGGGCGCAAGAAAAACCCGGTAGCTCTAGGGAGCTCTGTATGTATGTCTGGCAGTGCCATCCAATTATCATTGTCAATCTGCGCGCTTCGTTAATGGCGCTTTCATGCACATTTGATGCGCAAAACGTAACGCAAACGCATTCGACTCCCTCCCTTCTCTGGCAAGCTTTTGATTTACTTTTGAATTTAATTGAAGATAATTGAACGCATTTTTGCGTTTTTGTGCCATCTTGCCGCTATTATATCGTTTGCCGGAGTAATTTCCAGCAGCCGTCGTGTTGCCTCGTTTAACAGCGCGGTTTACCGATGAACATAGTTTCCTCGCCGTTTACATTTGTATCTAAATCAAGTGTGTTAGATCTTACTTTGCTTGCATGACATTTTTCGTACCAGCAAATCTGAGGATGGTTGTATGAATCTTTGTTTTTTGTTTTGCAAAATGCAATGATTAGAAAATTGAATGTAATTTTTAATTATATTCGTTACCCTTGTCTTGTCTCTCGTCTTTCAATGCCTGCAAATAATCGTCATTTGCGGGCATTTACAACATCTGTCTGGTGTGATTGCATGGGGGTTTCCCATACGGCCACGCGGAAAACACGTTGCATCGTTATGGGAAAGGAAGGAAACGGGAAGCCCCGTACTACATAGTTGGGTTTAGCTACACGCATGTGTTTACCGCGCGGGTTTGTTCATTAATTTTCCCGCTGCTGTCCCGCTTTCACCGCCTCCCCCCCTTGTTCTATCGCTCCTTATTTCTCTCATTTAATTTCCGTTCCGGCAGGAGGCCGTGTCTTGTGCCATTATTATTAAATTAGGCATTATTTTTTCTCCCATTCAAATTAACCGAAAATTACACAATAATTACACAACGATTTTCCGCGCTGAAAATAATTGCTGATAATCAGCTTACATTGTTTAGTGGAAACGAATTTGAGGAAATACACCGAGGGCAGAGAGAACCACGAAGTGTGGCGGTTAAAAACCACACACTTCCGCTTGCCGCCGGTTGGGGCTTAAAAGTGTTGCCTTTGGCAGAACGATCCCGGTCGATCCGGGACAGTGGCGGACGCAAAAAGGGCGAATGAAATTCATAATAAATCATAATTGAAGGTGACATTCCGGGCACACAAAAGGGGACGGGCTAAAAGGTGACGTTTGGAAAGTTTGGACAATCGGTGGTGCGCGCATTCATGGGCTAATTTAGTGGCAATTACAATCATATCATTAGAAGAGCAGTGGCGGCTGCGGACACTGTTGCTGCTGCTGCTGCTGGTGAGAACTGATGGAAGCAGACCCGCTCACGGTGGACGATCTGCGAGTGATTTGGTTTGGTGCCTGTGTTGAACGGGTTGGGAAACGGGTGAGACTCCGATTTCCGAGACGCGTCCGGGTGCGCAGCAATCCGCCGATCGGAGAAATCTGACGGGGGATCCCGGGGAAGCTCAATTATAACGCCTCAAAATGGAATCGACTGAGGCCGCGGGACGTGGCCGCGCACTAAACGGGCTAGTTAGAGGTGTGAAAAGTCAATTAAGGCCAAAATGAACAAAAAAGAATGGAAAACTAAATTGCCAAAGCGTTTGATAGAGGACTTTGTGGTGAACGGTAAAGTTTTAAACGATGGTTGGTTCGATTCGAGTGTGTGTTAATTTTTTATGCTAGCGACTAAATTAAATTGTTTAAGAGTGGGCAAAATCACACTAGGTATGGCAGTAGTTAAGAGAGTTATTTTGAAAATAGCAGCAAAAAATTCACATATTATCAAAAACATTAATTGATAAATAAGAGAACTTATTTAACCACACACATGAACAGATAAAATTTAAATTCCAAAATCTAATGTATATAATTTGATATTAAATGTTATGAAAACATACAAATGAATGTAATAAATCCCGTAGGAAACACAAACTATCAACAACAATCATTTAAAAATCGGAAACGTGTTTTAACCGCAGTACAGAATAGATCACAATATAATTTTAAATTTAACTATTATCTCTAAATGGCGTAATATTTGATGTCATTTGTAAGATTTTGAATTAACTATAATACAAATCGTTAATTTTTGAAATTTTACAAAGTTCACAAGAACTATTACGCAGAGAATTTAGGGGTTGATGATTGAATTTGTTATTAGTGCAAAAATATTAAATTAGATGGAATAGATACAATTGTTTGACAGACCAATCGGATAGCCTAACAAATCAATTAATAAAGTCCATTCTTTAAAACAAAATTTACATTCGAAAACATACCGATTCCTATTTCTTATCCTTGCACTGTGGTGTTTATGCCCTTTAATTTTCATGTTATGTTTGCAATAAATGTAACTGTACCGTTTGTCTCTTTACATTGTTTCGTCATGAACGCGAACATGTACTAATAATTGGTTGCATTATTTTACGGTCGTGTGATGAAGATGATTACACCCAGCAACCCCGGCACGTACGCACGACATCATACACAGAAACAATGGAACCATGTTCTACGTCCGGTTTCAACCACTGCACCCGTCAAGTTGCCCTTCTCGCCTACAAGCACTGAGTACAGTACGGTAGTTCTAATCGTTGTTAAATGGATCTTTAACAGACGAAAAGAAGTATAGGAATGAGGAAAACCACACCATTTGGAAGCGCAGACCTGGTGCATACAAAATCAGAGTCTTCAGCGGCTTCCTTCCACCCCAAAAAAAGGCAAAATGGACCTTAATCGAAGTTGTGTAACGGGGGCACTTGCTCGGGAGGGTTGCGGGGGTCCCCGAGAATATGTGGAGCAGTGAACTGGTATGCTGTTATTTTGAGCGCACGTGTGCTAGTAAGTGTGCTGGAATGGTACCGCAAATGCAAATGAAAATAATTGCTATTCTTCCAACGAGTACGAGAAATTCGTGTCCCCCCGTGTGTGATCTGTGGTCGAAGCATGTCCCTCACTGTCCCTCTTGCCCGTCACATGTGGCCTTTTGACGATCCGCACACACACACACACAATCCCAGCGGATTGTCGGTTGTCCAACCCGCGTGGCCACACACATCCGTGGCAGTGTCATTCGGAATGAATTTAATTAAAATGACCATTAATATAATTGTTCGTCACCGCGGTCAGAAGATCGTCGTTGCCGTCAACGCCAACGTTGTTGTGTCCCCCTGGCCACGGAGGGTGGGTAATCAGCGGAACGAACCGCACACCGGAGGTAGAGGTGGAGCTCCACAAAATGCCCGGATTTTTTTGTGTCTCCAACGGCAACATGGCGTGTGAGTTGCGGCCGCGTGCTGGAATCGAAGTAGGCTGCTGTCGCTCGTTAATATTCAAATCTTGACAATTATAAGCGGTTCACAACGGTTGTGTGTGTTGCGTCGCAACAATTGACGATTTTAATTTAACCACTAAATAGGATCGTCGCTCTGGCATTGCGCGCTGGCCGCGATTTGACTCATTTTCCCTCCACTCCACGTTTTGCGGTTTTTTTTGCTAGGCCGGGACGGACGGCGGACGGAATGCTGGGGGCTGTGAATTTTATGTGTAGCCAAACGGAACATGCTGGCACACTATGCTTAGCGGTTAGGGTGTGCACGATCGATTTCCGTGGGAATCTAAGCGTTTGGCGAATGGATTGACTGTCGGTTTTCTACGCTAGAGATTTTAAGCACGTTCTTTATTGCTCACAGAGACCTCATTTTTAATGAGTAATTTGAATATGTTATTACGATCGTGGTGTGTTCATCTAAACCACACATGAATAACTTTTAACAAATTGAAAAGAACGAATACGTTGCATACTTTTTTTCAAGGACTGTAGTGTTATTTAATAGGAGTTAGTTCGGTAGATATGTTTAGAAATTTGGATCTATAAAATACCTTTAATGTTAATCATAATTCCTAACTTAGAGGTGAACGATAAAATGTAACTTATTTGGTGATTCACAGATTGATTTGAATTTTGATTTATTTGACTAAAAACTTTAATTTTGTTTTACTAACCGACAAAAAACAACGCTTATAATGATATCAACTTGGGCCTTATTTGTTACTCTTGTTACAATAAAAAAATTCTTTAAAACAAAATTTACATTCGACAAATATCGATTCCTATTTCTTATCACTGTGATGTTTGTTCCCTTTAATGTTTATGTTATGTTTGCAATAAATGTAACTGTACCGTTTGTCTCTTTACAGTGTTTCGTCATGAACGCGAACATGTACTAATAATAGGTTGCATTATTTTTTTATATTTAAATTGATAAATGTGTATCAACTTAATTTTATGTATATCTACTAGCAATATAAACAAAACGTTTTTATCATGTATCTAATAAGTTCCATACCGGTTACTTAGCCAACATTGTAAAAGGGCATGAAAACTAACCGGGTCAACCGTTTCCGTGATGTATTAGAATTCCATTTAGCGATTGTTAGTTGTGTACAATAAAACAATTTATTCCTACGGTGGCCAACAGGACCGTAACGAATGAGGAAAAGTAAAGATGAAAGTAAATAATCGTAAATAACGCACCACCAATCCATTTTCTCAGGCTGTTCTGCAGGCTTGCCTTGTGTACAAAATCCGCGGATCGGTGATAGAAATACGGCGTGGCAGTGTGTGGAGTACGATCACCATATTTTAGCGGCTGTCGAGGCCGTTAGATTTACGTCTCCACAGTTTCGCTCCTATAAACCACACCAGCAACCTTCGTTGTTGGCTTTTGACGGTACAAGATGTGGTATTAATTTGAGTACAAATCTCTGCACTTTCTTTGAAATGAGATATCGATTAACACATCATAAATAGAATACCACAAATGTATCGAATTAGATTTATTTATTGAAAAGATGTTAATTTTCTACACATGTAGACGGTGAATAATATAAAAAGGCGATCGTTGAACAATTACGAAGTCAACCAATTGATTCACTCATTCATAAGAAAATATGTTTTATAAGCATCTAAAATGTTGGACGGATTGGAATATTTGCAAAGAATGATTCGGTCGACTGAAAACTATCTAATAAATTAGTTTAATACAGGTCCAAATGCTCATATGGTACACGTTTAAGATCAACCAACCGAACATTGTACGAAGACGATCATAATTTTCTTTTGCTGGTTGTAATGCTTTGTGTGGTGCAGAAAATGCTTGACTCCTTTCATCCGAAGCCTTCCTTTGAATCTACCTTAGACTGAAGCAACGTCGCTCCAGCTTTTGCACCACTGAAGATGGTCCCTTCTCGAGAGTTTTCCGTCGGCTTGCGTCCTGTTCTTCTGGTGCCCGGTATTGTTACTTATTATTTCTGCTCACCCTTCTGGCCAAGGGTCCAGGGTTCGTTTCTGCTTTTCCTCCGTCTCCCGCCGGTCCCGAGCCCGGCTTCATCCTTGCCGGAAAGGCTTCTCTGCGAGCGATTATAATGAACTTCATTAGGTATTTTCTGTATTCATAATTCATCTGCCTTTAATCTGATAATAAAACAGATTTTCATTGTCTTTCCGCCGGGCCGCCGCCCGGTTCCTGGCCGGTGAAGGGTGCAAGGGTGCCTCCAAAGGAGCAACCGTCCGAAAGCTGGTGAACTCCTCCGTTCCTCCTCGTGAAGAACGTTGCATCGCAAACCGGTTGTGGCGGTGCCGCGAAAATCCACAGGAGGTAGACCATAAGTCTAGCGCAATCGATCCGCTGCTGCGATCCGACTCCCGCAGTCAACTCCAGCGCTCCAGCGCGGTCGGGGAAAAAAACGTGAAGAAAGATTCTTCTCGCACCTTTTGTCAGTCTGACCCTTCAGCGCGCGTTCAGGGAAACCGCATGGTGGGGTGGCCCTTTCGGTCCCGGCTCCACGGGAAGAAGCATCTCCGGGATTCGCCACAGCCACCTCGAATTAAATAGCTGCAGTATGCACTCGCCATCGCTAGAAGAGGCTAGATCTTGCGACCATGCCACCGGGACTTCTTCGGGACTTTGCAGTGCCACATTCTTCACGAGCGCGAATTCATGGTTCAACACTTCGCGGTTGCAGTTTTCCTCAGCTCCCCTACTGACCGTGTGTGTGTGGATGCAGTTCGTCATCGTGGCTCTGGCCAGGGTTATGCCTACGTATCGGGATCAGCCTGCAAGATCATCACCCTTTTACTCCTCACTCTCCCTACGTGATTGGTCGCGTACGGAAAAGGAAAATGATATTAAAATGAGGTGAGAAAGAATTAATGATGTTACCCGCGGTCCACCGGTTCCCATTTCCCTTATTCTGTCCCAATGGTCTTGGTGTTTTTGTTTTCTTCCTCTGCAATTCCAACACCAATGATCGAAACAAGTCCGCTGTTGGTCCTTCTGTACTAGATGGAACTGGAAGGGCCTCTCCACTGCTGCTGCTTCCGTACGAGAAATGTGTCTTTAGCTTCGAGGGATGCGATCTTTCTGCACGGATCGCAAAGCCAACCTCGAACTCAGGGGTTTGTCAAACCGCGTCCCACTTCCAAGCGAAAGTTATTAAATTTTCATAAATATGCCAAAAGCGTGGAATTCATAAGCATCCCCGTAACCGGGCATCGTGGAGGCAATATGGGGTAGCTTTCGATGGTTTTGGTTAATCGATTTCGTAGAATCCACGGTTGGCTCGACTGCGACTCTCTGGGATGCATGCCGTCGGTGTTGCAACGATACCACCGTGCTTTATTATTTCCATTGTTGCACCCACGGGGTAGAGGGTGGGGCAGGGCAGGGCAGAGAAATAAAAATACGACACACCGATCAACACCGCATAATGGGTGCCTTGTGCACGTGTGTCCCTGCATTTAAAAGGTGGTTCATGCGTGGTTATTGTTCTTCTCGCCTTCGGCCTCTGCCACGCCGGAGCGATGCTGCGATGATTTTCCCGGAATGGATGGAAGCGCGAAACCGCCCGACCGGGCTGGCGACGGCGTGTAAATGGGCTTCCGATCTTCATCGTCGCGCGAAAGCATTTAAAAAGCATTGTTGCTAAAAAGCCTCGACGAAATAGTAGCTCCATTTGCCCTCCGGTGCGCAAGGGTGCCCTTAAACGAAACCCCGATGGGATGGCACTGGCATCGCTCCCTTTCTGCCACCCATCCCACCCGGGTGCGATACCACCCGCGACCGACCGGATGCGGTGGGGACAGAAATCCATTTAAGGAAATTACAACGGATCGGTGCATCGCTGCACATGGGTTAAACAATGACAATCGTTTGTTTCGTTCCGTGCGCTTCCGTGCACAATGGCGCATATTTTTATGCTGTGGAGGGTGGTGGGACATCGTTGGGAGGGTCTGTTAGATGCTAGTGATAATTACACTAATGTAACAGTTCGATGAATTGCTGGTTAGGGCAATGCCGCAACTGACACTGTGAATTATAATTGTTGTTTGTTAGTGTCTGATGAAGTATTAACATAAGTATCGATTTAGCTTTGTTTTGTGCATCGGATTCATACATTTTTTAAGGAGGGTATCGTTTTTCCAATTATAAAACGGTAATTTTTGTTAGTAATTTTAGGTATTGCATCTCATTTCATTACTCTGTTAAAGAATATTAATGCTCTTTTTTTGTCTATCGTTTAACCTTTTTTATGGCTAAAACTTAATTTTTATACATGCTATTTGTTTAAGTACTTTTGTTACTTCGTTTGATTATAGTAGATTTGTAGTGTGAATAATTTTCATGTTTATTTTAAGTTGATACAAAATTTGTGCAATTTTTGAACGCATGCACTGGCATCTATTCGAATTAGAATAGAATATTGCAAAAAAGGCATATGAAAGACTGAAATGTTGGCTCGTTTAGATAGTATTCGCTAAGAGTTTCAATGTTGCTTAGTTGTTTTGTAAACTGAGTATGATATATTATAAATTATCGGATGTATTATAAATTTTGCATGCATTATACATTTTTGGATTGATGTTACATTTCATTTGAAAATAGTGGTGTCGCTAGATTCAAAGAAGTTCGTATCTCGAGTTTAAAAGAGGGTTCACTTTTTTAAAATGAATTATCGATATGTTTGCTAACAGGAATATTTTATACAACAGACTAAAGTATGGTTTTTGTGAAAAAATCGTGGGAAATTGTCACTGCCATATGTATGCATCAGGTTTAGGAATATGGATGAATTCAATGTTTTGCTGTCATTTATGTTTTATACGTATTTACTTTTGACTGATTGATTACTGATATCCAAAAGGTAGATCAGAGCTCATTGATTCACCTTGAGATTGAAATGAAAGATTCATATGCTATTCGCTTCAGAAAGAAGTTGTTCTACCTATTCCAGATGTTTTCCCCAGAGAGTCTAATGAACGCATGCCCAAAAATTACGATGACTAACGGTTCCCGTGTGACAGATGCGATGTTATTTCGTTGTTAGATAGGTTAGGCTCGTGGTTAATGGGTTCAACTAGGAGACAAGTATTAAAAAAATAAAATCAGTCCCAATCACCATGTTTGCGTGTATTGTATGTAAATAAACGAGGACGCACCAGCGTATCCGGGTCAAGGAACGTTCGGCCGGTGGTGGGAAGGGGAGGGTTAAAGTTGCCTGATTTTGTGACGGAAAGCCTGTGCTCTGGTGCGGGTGGCCACCGTTGTGCAACACTGCTTCCCCAGCCACTCTCGCCCCCCTCCCTCTTCGACGCAACAATTACCAACTCACCGAAAATCGAACGAATCATAAAAACGAACGAATGGTGGTGCAATAAAAAACAGACTTGTGGTCGAAGAAAAAAATAATCAAACCACTCCCACCCATCAACATCATCAGGGGGATGATCGCGATCATCGCCCGAACGCGAGGTGGTGCGCGATCCGGTCGATCTCTCTCGCTTCCTGCGCCACAAGCGCGATTTAATTAATTAAGGAGTGTCCTTTGTAATTTCTCCTTTGTTGTGACACGCCGTTCGCGAGCTTTGACGAAAATTTTTGGTGTGGTCGGAATGTATCGTTTCCTTTCCTTTTTATCTCTTCCATTCTGTTCCGCCTCACCTGCGCAGCCTCTCAACGCTTCCTCCCTCCCCCGACCAGGGCTTTCGCTTTATTTCTGTTTTTATTTAATTTTTTGAATTCTTAATTCGTTTTGATTGAAGTGTTTGGGATGTGATTTTTTTCTCTCTCCCCTCGGTTTCTTTTAGGGGCTTTTTCTTACGCTTGATCACCCAGCGGTCCGCCTGCTCACTACGGGCTCATTTCCACCGCTTCACCTCACCCACACGTATTTATTCTGTTATTCTTCGCGTCCACCTTTTTATCTCTCGAAGTCGTCGAAGACGTTAATTCCTTCCATTCCAATTTAACTCCTTAACTATGGTTTTCTCGTTCGCTCGTACACCCCGTACGCCCCTGATTCCCTCCCTCCCACCCGGAATGGGAATCAACCTCTTACCGTCCACGGGCTAATGTTTCGAGAGTATCGGCCGCGCGATGAGTAAAGACCGCGACGACGATGACGACGAAACGACGATGATTTCTGTACATGTATCTTCTCTGTTATAAATACAAATGATACATTCCATACGAATGTTGAATAAATAATGCGGACTTTGTCTTCCCCCCTTTGCGTCCCCGTGCCTGCCCTCCCCACCAGACGGAAAACCATGTGGCCAGGGTTGGGTTTGTGGCTCTTGTCTTGAGTTGAGACGACCTCTTCGATGCGAGATATGGGGGGTGGGGATTTTTTTTGTAACCATGTCGTTCTTTGCCCTCGCCCTGATTTGCGCCCCCTTTTCTCTAGTGAACTCTCTTCGGGTAATCTCCAAGTGTCCCCCCTGCCCCGTCCACCTCCTCATTGTCCAGATTTCTCCCACCCACACACACCAACCCCCCCGAAAGGACCCCGACACAACTGTGGGGTGAAATGAGGAGAATTTTTGTTCTCGCCTAGCCGAAGCTTATTTGCACGCCGGTTCACGATCGTGCCCGCCAGGGTTCGATATCGTTTCTGTGTTTCTTTCTTTCTTTCTTCGCCGACTTTCCCGGATCGCGGCGGATTTATCTTATACCGCACCAGCGCATCGCGAAACATTATGCTGCTATCAAAGTGTCTGTTATTATTACTGTCATTGTTGTGGTGTGGTGTTCTTGGGGCGTTTGTTGGGTGCCCGGCCTGATGCAGAGAGCCCGACCATGGGGCCCGCGTGGATCATCGCTTGTTGCGACGGGCTGCTCGATCATCGCATCACGCTCGTGATCAAAGCCTGCTCCTCGTCTCCCCCGATCTCTCTCGGCCCCACCCGATCGGCCCACCAGGTCCAGGTGGCCCTGCGTTTGTGAGTGTGGTGGTTGGGAAAGCTTTTATTAATTTACAAGTAAATGATGTCAGATAAAATTAAAAGTCATTCAATTAATCTTTCCCCGATGTCGAGTCAAGGAGGTTAATGACATACCCGGGCAACGGTCCGGCGGACTCGCAAGCGCGCAAAGCTGTGATTTCAATAATAATTAATCAGCCGCGCATGCGCATATTCGAAACGAAATTCCCGCACACCCCCATCCATAAATCCACCCGCTCACAGGAGGCAGTGTTCTTCACCGTCTTGGAGGTTTTTGTTCCTCCTTCTCCCCCGCCCGAACAAGGCGCAGTTGATGATGATGATGATGATGACGATGAAAACACCACCGACTCTTCGATTACGATTACGGTCGCGCGATGAGGTAGAACCGACGATTTTTCGGTACGAACGATTCCGCCTCGGTGTAATCATGCGAAGCGGTCAGCAAGGGCTGCGATGATGGAGAGCAGAAAAAAGCCCACCCCCGTCCCCTTTCGACCTCCGGAAAAGCTGCTTTGGTCGGCGGAGGGAAAACGTTTCATTCTTGTGCTCCCCTTCCAATTGGGCAGAGGGGTTGAAAAGTGCGCGCGCCTGAACTCTCTTCGCTCCGAAAGGGCTCCGAGATAATGCGAACGCGAACACACCCCGATGCCGATGACGGCAGCAAACGAGGGCCTCGGGAGGGCTGTTAGTAATGATT
>KE525340.1:1121819-1154801 GCA_000441895.2 Anopheles sinensis | reverse complement strand
GTTTTTGATTTTATGCCTCCCTCCGAAAACCTCGGGCCGCGAGTCGATAGTTCTGCCCAAGAAAGGGCGGATTAAAACTTCAACGCGTTAATTCAATTAAAGGCAGAGATTTTTGCGCTCCTTTCACTCCTTCCATCGTCGTCGTGCAGCCGACCGTGTAATCATACTTTCTCCAAAGGAGTTCGGGCCGAGCTAATGGGCCGGGCCGTATTATTGTTTGTTTGGAGGCAGCAAAGCCCGACGAGATTTGGAGATCGAGAAATGGGTTTTGACTGCTTGGTGATTCGTAGGCATGTTAAAAGATATTTGCCTGATTTTAAACAAGCACGATGACCCATATCCTGGATAATAAACAAATTTATTCTTAAATTATTTTAGGTATGCCAAATCGCTTATAATTAACAATGAAAATATTTCTTATAAATTGGACTCTGTCATTGGGTTCAAATTTCTTTTATTTGATTCATATATTGATTATTCATTGCTGTATTATGTATACAAAACTCCTCTACTTATGGAACGAGCAAAACGTCCGATTCTTCTTAAAATTAGTTTCAGAAATAGTACTGTTCCTTAAAATAAATGATTTTGTGGAACGGATTTCCCTTCTTACTCACACTGACTCAGCAAACTAATGATCAAACGAAAATAAAACTAATAATTAGTTACAATAGGATAGGAATAGTAATTAACAGATAAACATCTATGATATTGTTGTGAAAGTAATCAGAATGTTTAACTACTAAACCATCTACACGAATGAAGAAACAATAGCCCTTAAAATCAAGCATCATCAATTTATACAATAATTATTAATATTCAGAATATTTTGTTGAATTTACCGAAAATAGTTCAATGTTTCAATAAACAACAAACCCTACGCTCGTCAATCCGTTGATTATGAAAATTCATGTATGTTCAGGTTGATTGAATCAGACTTTCTATTGCCACTTTTAAGCTTGATGAAAATAATAAAAGGAACAGCTAAAAAGTAAGAGGAAGGGAATTTTCAATTGCAGCTTATTTGCTACATTTTGACCATCGCTTTTCGATTTTGGAAGCGTTGAACAAAATGTCAAACAACCCAGAAACAACAAGAAAAACGATCATTTACCCTGACGAAAAACAGGCAAATAAATACACTACGGGCCCATTAAATCGTCTCTTCAACGAGCGATGGCATGGAAAAGCCGTTGTGTCATTTACGTTGGCATAAAAGTCCATTCAATATTCTGAGATTTTTCCTCGCACTCCCCCGGCTAAAAGCGATCGAAAGGGATCAAACGGGACGCTTGAAGCAAAATAAATTAAACTGGGTGATCCGGCGAAGATCCTCACACGTTCACGTTCTTCGCAGGAGGAACTCGCCCGAACGAAATGAGCCTGTCATGGCCAGCGATCGAGCTGAACGGCATTAAAGAAGGCTTAAAAGTGGCGCTGTCGGTTTTGGGGAAGGAAGGAGCAAAACAGGAGCAAAGAGATTTCGGCTACCAAAAACTCAACCCGCTAAGAAGCAAGGATCCTTTGGGGTCCATAGTATGGGGCATGACGCAAGCGGTACTTCTCGTCTCCTTTTTATTTCCTTTTTTTTTTGCCAGAATGTCTGGTTAGCTTTGTGTTGTCGCATTCGCCACAAGTTTCCCAAAACAAAGGGTGATTAAACAAGCGCACGTTGGATGTGTTCGCTGTTGTTCGTTGTTTTAGAATTTATGTATACGAGTATCCTCCGATTCATTGGCATTCTTTGGCCGTGTGTTTCGCTTTGTGCATAATGTGGAGTGTGCATTTGTGTGTTCCTCTTTTTTTATTATCATCCTTCGCCCAATGCGCCTTCGGAGCTGATGATCCATCCAAAAGGATCGATTAATTAGCGGTCCACATTCAATGGAAGGCTTCGCCTCGCTTTTGAACAAACGAACCAGCGTCAATCGCTTCGAAAGCTCAACGGTTCCATTCACACATTTTTCGACTCCTGCAAGGATCATCCCGTGATGCCGCGAAAATGCTACCAAATGGTATAAAAAGGGCAAGTTTGCTGTCTGTTGACAGGAAGTGATGCTCTGATTTGGAGAAACCATTGTGGACGTTTTCCTTTTTGGGGTTCCTTTTTTCAGATTTGCGTGAGTTTCGCTGCTCTTGTGTGTGCAAGCATCACAAAAAGGAATAAATTAAATGAACCCACTCAAACGGGTTCTGCGAAATTGCAAATGGATGATTAATTACAGAGAAACCGTTAGCCTGGCATCAAAGTCCGCGCCTTCCGCGCATTGCTGAGCGTTTTAAATTTATGCAGCGTGTTTTTTTATCTTTGGAACGTCGCTGCTGCCTTTTAATTGATGGTTCCTTTGTTTACGTTACTAAGGGCGCAGCCATTTTGTTGCCTTTCAGCGTAAATTTTGAATTTCGCTTAAGATTTATGAGAATCTGTTGAAGTTTTTCAATTATGTTTTCTTCACTTCGAAATGTGCGTTAAAAAGTTATAAACTGTTGAAATTTAAAATATTAATTAGATTACAAAATTTTATATCACAGTTTGATAAAAATCACTCCCAAAATAAAACCTTTCTTCGAAGTCGCGCGGACAGTTTTTCGAAACCTGCCTAAAAAACAGGACACTCATCAGCTTTCTTTATTCAGCGCTGCCATTTTTGGTGCGCGGCTTAATATTATGCCATTATTCGCCATTTTGATGCCGTGAATAATGTGCCGAGTGAATTGTAAACCATCCACGATTCCATTCATCGATTCGTTGACATCCTTTTCGACCCGTTTTAATAATACCTCGCATCTTCTGGCCGCTCGCATGCGCCCGATGAATGACCCTGTTGGACGAAAGGAGCTTTGCTTCTGTGTTTTTTTTTGCTTATCTTGTCCGTTTACCTTTCCCGCACAGTAGCCGAACGCGGGGTAGTTGGCGTCGGTCCCGAATGCACCGCCCTTAAGATGCACCACGAGTATTTATTTATTGATAATTGATGGCTGACTGCCAAAAATCAAAGTCCGACGGACAGCCGCCTCCGAAGTTTTCGAGCTAACGGGGATTTTATCGAGCGTCGGGGATGCTTTTCTCTTTCTTGCACTTCCACTTCGCCATGATCCTGTGTAGCCATCCGCGTGTGGTGATTAGCGGAATGGGAAAAATCAGGAGCGAGAAAACAAAGCATCACCGCATACCCCCTCTTATGTGCCTCTTCAGTCCTTCCTCGAGGAACAAACCTTCGTCGGGAAGGTGTGGAAACGGTTTGAAACATCGGACGTTTCCGAGACGTTAAGCGACCAAAGCCAGTTTATATGTGGTGTCGTTAGCTCTTTTCTTCCACTCGAAGGACAATTCTTGTCGCGAATCGGATTTCTTACTACAGCTCGTAGCTACCACTGGCCGAAGAACTCCACCGAGTGGGTCGAGTGTTGACGGGGGAAGAAATGAACGAAATTATAATTGGATTTCTTTTGTTGCAACTACCACACACCCCTCTGACCTCCCCCCCACCCGGGCGGAGAAGTGCTTTGGGATTGTGTTTTCCCGCGTCTGGGGATTTGTCTCTGTCGTCGCGGGGTTATTGGTGAATTTATTAATCTCAGCCCTTTTTGTAAATCGACTCTCAATGAAACATTCGTTAGTGAAGGTGAATTTAAGAATTAATGCGGATCAACCCGGATTCGTTTAATTCATTCGTTCTTTTCCATTCCGTCTGCATAACAACGATCGATGTAAATCTGTGGCATTACATTATTCATGTAATATTCACAATCGACGTTAGAGGTTTTGTAAGACTTATGTTTCGAACGAGTTCTTTAATTTATAGATCTATTTTTGAGGTCTAAAAGCCATGTACTAAATAGTTCAAACAATTTATAGATAATAGTTATTGATTGTTGCACATTAATTTGTTAATTTTCGGTTGCATAAAAAAATGCTGTCCGCAATTGCCTACAATTGAATACTTTTACGATTTTACAGCCCAAATCTAGAATTTATCCGTCAGTGTCACCGCGACAAGGAGCAGATCATGTCACTTTTTGACAGCAGCATCCGGACATGTTTTTTTCTTTCGTTCTTTTGTGTCATCACCAACAGTCGCCCACCTCGAGCGCCGGACTCAAGGCTGCTACAGTGAAGCTCGTCGCAAGCATCCTTCTGTGTCAAAGGTGGTTCCGTCTGGTCTTGTTTATTCTTTTGGTTTGGTTTTGTTTTATCCCATCGTCCCATGCGCTCCTCGAACCCCTTCGATCCCCACCGTCAGCCGGCGCAATTAGCATAAATCCTAATATACGGTTTTTGGGGAGGTTCCTTCTTCACTCTGCCGAAGCTTATCGGATCTCGGATGCAACTGGTACGCGTGTGTGTGCATGTCTTTGCTTGCACGTTGTTCCACACGGCAAACAAACGAGCAAACGAACGCACAAATAAGGTCTTATCGGTTGTTGCATTTGCGCTCGGACTCTCGCATGTCTGACACCAGACGCCGTGTTGTTGGCGGTTTGGAAAAACTCGGTTGTGGCCACTCCCGACCGAAGGGACCCATGGGACCAACATCTCCGAGTTTTGATCTCCGAGGATTGTCGCGTTAGAGACGGGCGGCTGGAGACAGATTCACTCGGGCATATTTACAATGTACAATTATCATACCGACCAGGATGGTCGGGCGTTTTTTTTTCTCTTCGACTCGTCACCACCACGCTCCTTTCCTTCCCCATTCCCAGCCAACGTGTCGGACGACGTATCACGTGGTTCATCAGTGGACCGAAATATCCGCATATCAATTAGCGTCGATAATCTGTAATGTAAATGAGCTTCCACCGCTGGCTCGGCAAGAAGATTTCCGAACCCGATTAGAGCCATCACGGCCTCACACCACCGTTCCGGACCGCAATTGTGTTACTTGCCGCACTCGAGGGTAACGTACGTGACGTTATTTTATTTTTCGGCCGTTGTGTCAAATTAATAAGTTAAATCTGTCCATGAGCTCTGTCAAATCTGGAGCGCTTTCGGTTCTCTGGTGTTTGCGATTGGAATTAGCGTCCGGCGGGCACCACAATCCCGAAACTCCGTCGGTTGCTCTCATTTTACGCTTGATTTGTTCGTTTTTCGTTTCCCTTGTTCCACTCCGCCCTTGGGTTCCAGCGCGGTTATTCTTCACGTACGATGTTAATTGAACAAATCTATGCGAGTGATACGTAACAGACCGACAGAAAATAAATGGTAACGAGTGGTACGCTGGACGGAAATGACTTTTCAATTAGAGGTCCCATCTTTCTGCGGAACAGAGTACAGAGCTCGATGTAAGCTTTTCTATTGCATTTAAAAGTGTTTTATTTTAACCACAAGTGGAATGTTTTTTTTATATTTAAATTTTAAAGGATTTTTTAAGGACTAGACATAAAGAGAGTAAAGGAGAAGCGAACAAGAAAATACACTTATTTAATCCAATTGCTGCATAGTGATACCTAAATTATTTGTGATTTTAGTTATTTGTTTTTGTTGATTTTATTTGTTTTTGAAACTATGCCTTATTTTTTTAAACTTTCCTTATACTCTGCCGCTTTTAATCCCTTTGTTTAATCACCACAACCCTCGAAACCAATCGAATCGAAGGGTTTTCTCGAATATGCCTTTCATCCTATTATCCAGTGGACAAATGTGTTTTCTCACATTCAAACAATTAAATTAAGGTAAACATTCTCCAACATTCTTCCCGACCAGTGCTCGACAAAGCAAAACTAAAGCATCCGATCGCATCGCGACACATTCCTAATTTTATTCGCAATTAAGTTGGAACGTTAATTATTTAATCTGCGTTACTCTTATTTCCCATCATGCGGGTATGTTTCGTCCTGTTTTTTTTTTTGGTTTTCTTTTTGGATCGAAAAATCTTGGTGATCGGTGCGAAAAGGCGGGAAGAAGAAAATGGTGACGTGCCGCCGATCGGTGCGAGACATTTTTGTGCGAGAAATCATTGTCGGCAACAAGGCCCGCGCCACTGCAAGGAAAGTTAGCCCGGTATGATCAGCCGTCGTATCTGCAATCTTTGCCTGCATATCCTTCCGCAAGCACTCGAGAACGCGCAAAGCTGATCACAGTTTATTCGCAGGGGATGACACTATGGATTGTGGTGGATCTGCGTTTGGACAAAATTTATATATAATATATATTTTTACATTGTCAACGAAGGGTCTCGGTTTGCTTAATTGTAAAACATAAATGCTTAATTGTAAAACATATATCTACTGTTCGTATTATATATCTTATGGATATGTTCAAAGATATAAATTAGTTTCATTTACTTTTTGGAATACTTTATGATTGATGTACTAATTCGTTGTTTATGAAATCATCCGACATCCTCGATGCTTTCGACAACATGCACGTAGTTAGTGTGTCAAATTTCATCTTTTTTCCTTGAACCTAATGATAAAAGTCTCATTTTGAGCATGTCCTTTCATTTGAAGCCTCCATAGTCCGGTTTGCGCAAAAAACAAGCTGCGCAGGTGAAAAACGGACCTAAAAAAAACGGTGATGGCAAACTTGCTCCGGGGAGATGAAGCGTTGCCCGTTCTGCAACCAACAACCACCCGGCACCATCCTGCCGCCTCGAGGAACGGCAGATCGTTGCCGTTGTGGCTTCGTTGTTCTTGTCCGTGGCCGGCGAGCATGGTGGCTTTTGCTGGCTTAATCCTGCCGGATCGATTCGGGTCCATAATACGACCCTGTAGGTGTAATTTATTATTCAATAATTATCGAAATAAGTTTCCCTGTGTACCTGAGGCCCGCGCCAGGGACGTTTTCGGTATGTTTTGCGTTAAATTTCTTCTCGCCTGGCCGACCTCGAGGGCGAACGTGGCCTGTCTGTTTTTTTGTTTTGTTTGGATCCTTCGCCGCCAGACGGGCAGGCGTTGCAATGTGCGGTCAATCGGGCTTAAGTACACCCACCACCATGTGGAAAGATTGCGATCGACGAGGACTTACATGTTTTGCTTGTGCCTTTAGCTGTCTGCACTCACTTTACTACTTTAAAATATCACAGTCAAATATCTAAAAGTATTTTGTGAAATTTTGCATCACATGGCACTTTTTCACAAGTCAACATCAAACACCGCATTGTCGCGTGTCGGCAACATAACACATTATCTTTGTATAATACCAGTATTTCCCCCCTCAATCATAATATAAGTCCTAATTTAATCTACAACTTACAAAATATTGTGATGGTCCCACATTTTTGCTTGCTAACCCTTTCCACGTTAGGGCTGAAAAAAGTATACTTTAAAAATGTCCACTGGCTGTTTTTATTACTAAAAAGTTTCAAGCAATCTCACAAAACGATCAATTGATACAAAAAACTCAGTAAAGTGCATTCCTTTGTATATCATCTGCTCTAATTTTCGAAGTTATAATCGTACATGAAAAAGTCTGTGATGTTTTTTCATTATCAATTAGTATCTGATTTTCCTTTTCTGTTAAGCGACTTATTTAAATAAATTAAATGGGAACTTTACATATGCTTCCCTATTCATCAAATGATTGATTTCTATTCATCTTTATCCACTTTACCAATCGGTTTCACTTAATTGAATATTCATGGTGCATTTGTTTTCTGGGCGTATGATTTAATTTTTTCCCAAAATTATCCGACCATTTGTGTGTTTGTTTTTATCCGTTTGGTTTAAATACGAAATCCCTCGCTCTAACAATTGTCAACAAAGTATCGGGCATAATGAGCAAAGAACTAAAAGAGATTAGACCATCAATATTCATTAGATTTTCGTAAAAACAAAAACCGCAGTCCGCAGTTTGCATATGCTTGGCCGTTTTGTCATCTGCCGGCGAAACCGTTCTCGATGCAATTTCGATTTCGCGCGCGCCGGCTTCGGCGGAGGTTTTGGGGAGAATGAAATGAGAAAATGGTGGAAATGATGAAGCAGAAGCATGATCGGTTCGGAATATGGGGCGAAGAAAACTGTCCGGCGGGTCCAGCTTCTTCGGCATTCGGAGCATCGGAATACAATGGAAATAAAATAATTCAATAAAGAATATAGAAATAATGCGAGAAAAATATAAATAATCAAGTCCCCACGAGAAGAGCGTCTGGCGAAACGCGCTCGTAATGGAGAGGGAGCGCAAGAACTTGGGGCCGGTGAAAAACTATTTTACATATTGAGTTGAGTGGCGAAGTATGGGCAGGGGAAAAGGCGCAATGTGGCCATCTGATGCGCCCGCAACGCTCATTGCAATGCAATCGCCGGCGATGAATTGTCAGAGCCAGGATCGATCGGTGCGATCGGCTTGGCCGGCTTGGTGGGCCGGATCGATGCGAAACCACTGGCAAGATGGCCATTATTATGCCCTTACGGAGTACGGTCAGTTCTTGCCCAGTGCTTGATTTGCGTCGTTTTCTTGCGCTTTACGCGGCGAAACCCCCAGCCTCTCCGTTTCGTCCCGTTGCGTCGCATTTATATTCGAATGCAAACGTGTATAAATGCATACAGGCGCATCGGTGAGGCGCTGGGATGGGATGGGATCGAGGCAGCAAGATTTATGCTGCTTAACGCATCACGCATCGACGCTTGTCGAGGTGGCCGCCCGGTGGGATGACGAGCTGGGAGGAGCTGTGAATTGTGCGAACGAACCTGTAAATCTTGTCCTAAACTATCGATCCTGAAGCCGCGAACGAGACGCGATCCTACGTCGTGTCGTACCGGCGGCTTTGTTTTGCGAGCAATACTCTTCCGGTTACGATATCTCGACTAGGATTTGTGGTGGAAAAACGGGATTAGAGTCGTGGAAATTCACGCTGGACGAGAATTTAAATTGAATGGTGCTTTGGTGGAGATTCAGTTCTGTTTATTTTCTAACAACGGTCATAATTAACATAAAATAATGATTCAAAACTATCATTTTGATGGACTTTTAAAAATAACTTGTTCTTTATTCCATTGAAATGATCCGAAATTTGGCGAACAAATCGACACGTTTTTGGACAGATTAATGATGAGAAAGGTTTTAATCATATTAAAAGAACCACAAAATGGAGTAATTTAAACTTGGAATTCCCATCTCACCAAAATGCAGAGTGACGATCCCTCGATCTGGTGTCGATATTCGGCGAAGGACTTCCAGTAGCCGATCGGTACGCACACGATCGATGGGAAGTGGAAGCGATTGATCGACCCAACGAAGAATACTGATCAACTATTGGTGGAGAAATCTCCTCCCGCCCACTGGGAAATGCCGTGTAAGAACGATCGAAGGAGGGCACGAAATCTGAAGCATAAAACAATAATGACTCGTACGACCCGTGGCCGTGATCCGGTGCCATGTTGGTGTGTACGTCGTTATGTACCTTAACCCTTGGCTGCGTGTTTATGAAACGAATCGCCTTGTGGTTCATTCCACTAGGCGTTATTTATAGACAACAGCGCATAAGCAGTTGTATTTTCATATTCGGTTACAATACAGAGGCATAATGAATGAGTTTGCTTTACTTTTAATAATTTATTTTCCAATCAGATAATAAATTATTAAAGTTTCCACTTGAGGGTTTCGGGTACCTTCAACTTCTACATGTGGAATAGGGCTGATCGTGAATAGCTCGACAAACCCTATGGCCCGTTTGTGTATTTATCTCCTTCTGGTGACACTGTGTGCCGTGCGCCCCAAATCCTCCATCCAAATCGCGAGAAGCTCGGACTACCGCTGCCCAACCTCCGGTTGGGTCCACAGGAGGGAACCATGGGCCGGGAAAATCGGGAAACGAAAACAGACCCGATGAGTGGCAGCGGTTTACAATAATTTTGAAATAAGTAAGAAGTTGATGGATTCCACCCGGCCACCAGGCAGGCTCTCTCTCCATCGGGACCACAAGAGGGCAAGGAGGTACACACACGTAAAACCAGATTTATCCAACACGGCAAAATAAGGAAATGCCCGATAATAAAGGTTTCTTATGGCAGCTGAACCGAATACGTTTATGGTTTTGGAATAATTTATTCCCCGGCGAACGGACAGACGGACGGACGGAGACGGGATTGTTCGAGGGAACCTCCGAGTCGGACGGCGCATGGTGGCCAGCATTATTCGAATGCAACTGCGACGGCCTCCATATAATGATGGTGTGGTGTTGTGCCGTCCGGCGGTGGTGGTTGAGCTGGTTGCGGCCCGGCGATGGTAAGATTAATGCAAAATTAAAGGATTAACTTCGTGTTTGGTTCTTCGAGCTTCGAAACCGGGTTCCGTGTGACAATGATACTGCACCGAGGCGTAGGGAAGCTTCTGGTCTCTCTCTGCGCCCGTCCTGTCGCATTGCGTTCGTTGCTTTTCATTTGCACACCCCATTACCGGGGTGACCGGACGAGGAAGGGACTGTGTTTGATCCGCAAAGGCACTACCAGATGAAGAAAATTCTCAATTTGGAAACGGGACGAGAAAAAAAACACAGTTGATCCAGCTAACTTATTTTGCCGTCTCTTTGTTTGGTAATCAAGCTGGAAGGAATTATTCTTCGTAAGTGTTTTTTTACTCTTTCGTTTAAAGCTTTCAAGGTGCACGTTTTACTTTTTTTCTTCTTCTTCGATTTTAGCGACAAAGCGCGAATACTTACAGATTTCACTTAACCTGAATTTCAAATCGTTTTGGGTTTTATTTTCATATTGACGATTTGATTATCGTAGTTTTGAATGATAAAAGAACATACAGTACATAATGAGAAGGAGAAAAAAACAGTAACGTCTAATTTTATTTGAATTCAACATTTCGCAGATTCCCAAGATTTTTCTTATAATCAATATAACCTAGATATCATTTGAAATTTGAAGTATTCAATCCGTTTTTCTTTTAGACGATTGATGGTGAGTTTTTTGCAACAAACAAGACTAATGAAACTTCAACTATCGTAGTAAATAAAGTTTATAGAATGGAAAATTAAGTAAATCAGAGTAAATAATGTTTGTATTAAAAACATAGACACATTTTCATCGACGATAAGAAAAAAGTTAACCAAGTTAATTGAATGAAGTAAATTTTACTACGTTGGAAAAGATTCTACGTTTAAGAGTTGTCAAGGTTTTATCAGTTGGAAGTGGTATCGATTATGATATTTGACCGAATTTTGTGATTTTCGGAGAACATCTCCAACAGGAACTTCGAACCGTTTTGTTTGAGTGGATGGCAACGATCGACACATCTGTATAACAATCTCCATCTTTTCTCAGTTTTTCTTAACTATTTGGCAAGTTGAAGCGACATTCTAGTCCAAAACAAGGAATGACTCGGCTATTTTTCGTTCTGTCTGTCGTTACGGCCTCTGTTGCAATTAGGGGTCCCGCAGCACAGTACCTGGGCGGACCAAGACTTCCAAATGATTGTTAACCTTTCTCCATAAGTGACAAAACAGTTTTTACATATTTTCAGGTGACATTTTATGGTGAAATTATTGTTTTTATATGGCTTTCTGATTTTTCAAGATGCTGACTAAAAGTATGTCTTGGAATGGTCAGTAAAATTAAAATTGTATTGAAAATGGACAAGGAATAAAACTAAAGTTGGTTAGTTTATCACATCAAACGGTAGCTCAGGGAAACAACACTACGTTTCTGCAATCTTTAAATTAGTTTCAAAATCAAAATATTAAAGAAACCACGGATCAAAACATATCTACCACATTTTTCTCTACATTGTTACTAGGTATCACTTGAAAGTAACAAACACTGGCTCGGTTAAACTACAAAGCAATGAAAGCAAAAATGCCTCTAAAAATCATCGTAAGCGAATTGAGCTATGGATCACGTTACACCGTCATCCCGAAATGCCCGCAAGGGCCCGGAGCACGGCACTTTTCCGCAGCCACGTCCCACCGGGGGTTCGTCGCTTGCCAATGGCGCTGCCCGGAATAATTGTCCACCCGGGTAATTACGTTTATTTTCACCACAAACCAACCAATCATCCTAGTGCGGGGCTTGTGTTGCCCCCGGAGTCAACCGCGGACCGAAGATCGTTCGGTGCCTTTTCCAGGGGATTTTATTTTGTGAATTACCATCTCTTACCGACCATCTCTCGTGCCCTCCCCTTCAGCGCCCGTGCCGTTTTCCCTCGGATTTTCCTGTTTCTTTTTTTATTTGCACCACTACGCTTTTGATTTTGTTACTTTTCTCACCCGTGCCCGTCACTCGTAACTCTTTCGCTTTGGTGCGATTTTAATCCGTAACGTTGACGTGACCTTTGACGAGCGGAGAAAGATATACCAACGATCCAATGTATGCCTGTGTAGATGTGTGTGAGTGTGTGCAGAAGGAGAGAAGGTTTCCTGTCCAGTTCCGTTGCATTTTTCCCTCCACCATTTAGGGCTTTTCCCGCCCGCGTAAGTGCTTTGACTTTGATTTTTGCTTATTATTATTTATGCTTCATTTTGCCATCTCCCGCACACCATATCGCTCGGTGCATATTATTATGAAGGGGTGAATTATGCACTTTTGCAGCCCGCAGGGCAACGCGAAGCCGGGAAGGATCGGGGGCCGGAAAGGTGAGTGCAAAGTCGGGCGTGACGTGCGGCAGGCCAGTAGGTCCATGTGGTTGACCGAGTGGCATTAAGGATCGGCTCATAATTTCTGCACGCTTCTTCCATCCCTTCCCCCTGGCCTTGAAGGTCCTGGTTTCATTTTGTTTTCGTCGCTCGCAGCTTTGCCGGTTGCGATGAGATGAGAAACAACATGGTGAGTTTCAGCCGTACGAAGATGGTTTTCCTATCTTCGGTGCTGTTAGTTTTAGATTAAGATCTTGGCAACGAAAATTAGCCTGAAATAGACGAAGCACGGCCTATCAACACTCCAACCCCGACCTCGTTTGATTATCTCTGCCAACCATTTTGCGCCACGGTTAAACGTTTTCATTTGCACGCAAGCAAATGATCAGCTTCCAGCGAGAGATGCATCGCGTTTGAATCGAAGGATAGCAATGGAAATAATCAGATTAAATAAAACATTACGAACAAATAAAGAAAAAAACCGAGCATTGGGCTGGGAAATCAACAACTGGGAATGCTGGACCTTGGTGGAATTTGATCGATACCTCGATCCCCGTACCCGCCCCACAATTGACCACCCATTCGCGGTCGGTATTGTCCGACGGTTTTCCACCATCCTCTCCGACCGATCCAATAATGATCTGGTTCTGCGGGGCCAGCAGCAGCTGATAGGCGTGTGTTGTTGGTCGTGTTTAAGCCACCACCACCACCACCACGAGCGAAACACACTGTTTGGCTTTGCACACGATCGCGCCGGGCGCTGGAGTACCCGGGTGGGTGTGATGAGACAGCGGCTGCCCTTAAGCATAAATTAAAGAAGAATTTTACCACGGACGCGGTCGATCAGTGCCCCGGACCACGGACGGGATGCAACGGAACGGCGAATGATGAAGAAGTGAGTGAATGAGAAGGTGGGAGGACAAGAGAAAAAGAGAGCGCAGGAACCGGGGGAAAGACACCCATTAATAAAGGCACCCGCGCGCCCCGGTTCAATGGTCACACTTAATGGCGATGGGGTGCGGCGGCGGCGGCGGCGGCGGGGGGAGGATGATGGGTGCAGGGGGATCTGTGGTGCCCGTTCCGGGAATCACGGGCCCTACGATGGAGGAAAAAGGGGGTGGTGGTGGTGGAAAATGCCGCAACAATAATTCCGAGCTCTGTGGCCGCGGCGCGCGGGGTGAACCTGGCGGCGGTTCGGTTAAGATCGAATAAAGGAAAACTCATTAATTTTCTGCTGGAGCAAAATTATTTTTCAATTTAAACACTCGTGCGTGAATTTTGTAAATTTCCCTCCTCGATCGTTCCCTTTTTCACCCTCGAATGAATCGAAACCCGTTCGTCCAATTTCGGTTTTAACCACTACCTCCCACAACTAGCAAAAATCTCTTCTTATTTTTTATATTAAATTAACTTGTGGTTTTTATTTGCGAAAAATTTTCTCAATCATAAATTAAAATTGTTTTCATAAGCCAATAAATTTCTTAAATTTTGTTTCACACGATTCAACTCAGTTAGGCTGGAGTTTTCTTTCATTTTAGTATACGTTCATACAATTTTTGATGTTTTCCAAACCGTTATTTAAACACAATCTCAAGCTCATTACCGGAACTAAGATCTTCTTCTCAACTCTCTTTCTCTAGCGATCAATTTGCTAATAAAAAATCAGTGATGTAGCATTGTACCAATACGGACTTCATTTTCCAAATTTCTTCGTGTTATTTCTATCATTTAAAAAAAGTTTTAGTTCGTTATATAACAAAAAGGTATAGGCCCGTTTGGGATTTCTATATTATGTTTTCAAGATTGTAATTTGAACATAACAGTAAAATCTTTCTAGTCGACCAAATGTCCAAATAGTTACAAACTAGTTTCATATTTAATTTAAAAACTTAATTACAACCTCTTTTGATGCCAACTTTTATCATCGAAGTACGGCAGAAAATATTTCTTAACATTCTCAAAACCCCGTTCTTGTACGCCACTGTTCATGATCCACAAATTCGTACGATCGTTTGGCAATGGTTTGGCTGGCCCACCCTTTGGCCGTGGAAATGCGTCTCGAATTGCGCTCCTCTACCATGACCGTGAAGATATTGCTACCGGCCGGAGGATTAATTTCATTTCTGGCGTACGTCGCGCTCTCATTTAGCTTCAACGATTTGGTGAACCTCGCAAGGGTTTCCCCAAATGATCATTGTGAGGTGCCTGTGTGTGTGTGTGGGTAAGGAATTTTAACTAATTTGAAATCTTTTCTTCTCTCATTTACTTTCATGCGCCCCTCCGGTACGCTCGGAACTCATCGACGAAATCAGATCGACGGCAAACGAGCGGAATGTAATCGATTATTTGCGGGGCCACACTATCAGCCCCATCCGACATCGGGGTAGTTTCGTGCTGGCCGCAAACAAACCCAACCCGGAGCCCAACATAGGCAAAAAGGGGACCGTATTCCTGGATTGGATTGGTTTGCGGATGGCGCGAAATGACCAACTGGAACGCAATGAGGCAAGCGGTGGAGAGCAACGGAGAGGACTTGACGACTTTGCGACACCGTCAGCGACATCGAGAACCGATCTAAAACTAACCCGTTCCGTTATTGATCGAGGCTCATTAAGTTGAAGTTTCGGCTAGGGATTAGTTTTCTTTCCTATCACTTTACCTATTTCTTCCACAGTACATTGAAAGCAATTACACGTATAGAGAGTCTCTCCGGAGGAAACCGCCGTCCCGAACGAATAAAAAACGTGACAAAATACTGCGAGGATATTTTGGTCACGTTGCACTCGTCGGGAACGGTCGGATAGGTTAAGGCAAGCAATCATCCAGAGGTAGGAACAGAGCACGAGGAAGGTGAACGGGTGTCGCTTCTGGCTCATCGGGATGACGTGAAAATATTGCAGCTTAGATTTTCCATTTTCAAAAACGAAAACCCAGACACCGTATCCATTGCAAGTAACATCAACAAGATCAGATGGAAAAGGGAAGATGTAAGCAACGTATTTCCCCAGTTGTCCCGCTTGAAACACCGGAAGCGGTGGCCGGTTCACCTTCCTTTAACACTTCTGCACATAATAAAATTCAATTCGTTTCTTTTGTCGTTCAAGTTTGATGGTTTATATGGCAAGTGTTGAAGATAGACAGTAAGAATGTTTGCTTGTTGTTTCCGGTGCCAATCGAGGGAACAACACATTGATCGGTAAAGGAACAAACACATTACATTTGATGCGAGGATATAAATTATATGAAGTAGTATAGACACGTTATAACTACCTACAGCTCGTTACGGTGCATGTACGAAGAAACTGTAACTTCATCGTAGGAGAACAAAACGAAGCCGATACGTTTGCCGAAGCACATACACCAAAATGGTGACTAAACAATCGTTTTAATGTTTGCTAGCAGCAACTACAAATTAGTTTATAGGCTGGGCATCAGTGGGCAGGGAACCAAGTGCTTCCCCTACGAACGTGTATAGGCATGCAAATCAACTACTACTATTACTAGGGAACGGTTACATCCGCAGCCTTTCCTTTTTTTAATTTCAAACTATTGATACATGATGAATTTCATACCCCGCATTTAGTTCGTAAGTGTACAATACAGTAGACAATGATGTGAAGTATACACAAAAGCAAATAAAACTATAGTTTACAAAACCGCACCCAAATTGTAGTTGTGCAAATATTTGAATCCACGTAAGTATGTGAAATGATTTTCTTATTGAATTTTAATATTAAATTTTATAATTTTTTTTTTATTTATTTAAGAGACTTTTGCGCTGTGAGGGCGACATTCTTCTCTGTCTAATCCTAATTTAACAGTTTTGGGATTCATGGGATATTGTTAAGGAAGGATGAGAAAGGCATTTTTTCTTAAATCCCTTAATTTTGTATGTTTGTGATATAAGAAATGCATTTATGATGGAAGTTTTAAATTGTTTTTTAAATTATTGTCTACGTTAAAATTTATTATCGTGTTGAAAAATAAATGCAGATCATTTGAATTTCATATTTCTTACTAAAATTACAATAGATAGGACAAGGAAGATCATAATTCGATGGTTTGACTTTCAAAAATGTCGCCAATTGAAATTAAAAATGATTAATTCTTTCAACTTTGGATGGTTCACTATTTTATTTTATCGCAGTAGATGTATCCATTCATCGATATAGGATCTATGCATTTAATATACAATTTAAATATTCGTTTCAATTAGTCGCTTCGAAATTCATTCCAAGCTCTTGCATTCGCCTTTCGATGTCCGCCGTCGAGAGACCATTTTGTTTGTTGTAATGGTAGCTTACAATTAGCTGCTGCTCTTCCAAGCCCGGCACATGCTCGAACAGAGATCGGCCCAGCCCTTCGTCGATGTCGTTTTCCTCGCGTAAAATACAGAAGTAGATGAGGAAAATCGCCACACTGAAGTTTACCACGTACGGCTGGAACCATGGGATGTCCTGGCCCTTGGGGCCACTGCGGCTACTCTGTGCCGTCCACCGGGATGCCTGACTGCCAAAGTATTTGATCGGTTCGTTGTTTACCTCTTCCTTCGGAGGTTCCTGCCTTCGGTGGCTTGCGGTCTGTGAGAAATTTACCGACGGTCGTAGCATCCGACTTAAATTTGTGCTGGAAAGAAAACAAATCGATTGGTCTAATGGAATACAAGCACATATGCTACAGGCGAAACTCACTGCTTGATGAACGGTAATAATCGACCACACGCCGAAAGTTGTGCCATATTTGCTGCTTGTTTCGAGTTTTGATGGAGATCTTCAATGAAAATCGGATGTTTTGCGGCTAAATTACACAATGTTATGACAGTACTTTGTTATGGATTTTTTTCATTTCATTTTGTGCAAGGTGAATACAATAAATGTAAGTTGGTTTATGTATTTACCGTGATTTTATGCTGAAGCGAACAAAAAAGTAAGAACCCAACTATAGGCTTATAAACATATGAAGTAAACATTTGTTGTGACGAAGAGCGACGCGAACAGAACTCGTGTTGTTATTTTTATTGTCAGTTGTAAATTGGCGCCAGAATTCCACACAATTTATTTGGAAAAATGGAAACAGCTCATAATTCCGAAGATTTGTTTGCATCACAAGATGAAACAAGCTTGCGGGAAGCACAAATAGCGTCTGAAGCTTCTCAGTTAAACAGTACTGAGAACAACGAGCCAACAGGTCAACAGAAAAGTGCGATAGAAAAAGAGTTCCATAACACGGTTGAAAATGAAACGCCGGATCTTGTGTTCTCCGAAGATGTGGACTTTGGGGAGCACAGTGAAAAACAGAAAACTGCATCTGTGCCGGAATCAGATACTGCGGTTTCAGAAGTTCCCAATGTGCCCACAGAATCAGCAGATAATGAAGATGCTTTCGAAGCTGAATTCGAAGCCGAACTAGAAGGTTTAGGGATGGAGGCAGAGGAAGAAAACACCAACAAAGGTAAATTCTGTCAACGGTATCATAAACGATCATAAACTTATTAAAACATCCTTTTTTTGCAAAACAATTGCAGAATCTGCTGATACGGATGATGAGCTTGTGAATGAATTGGGCGAAGCCAACGACGTGGCGGATGGAGAAAGTGCTACAAAAACCAACAAAGGTACGTACGAAAGAGAGCTGATTGTTGTAGAATTTCGTTAAAATACCCTTTCTTAACCATTACAGAGCCGGCAGAAGAACGACTGGCACAGTTTCCTTTGGCACGCGTGAAACAAATCATGAAATTGGATCCGGATGTGGGAATCGTATCCGCAGAAGCAATCTTTTTGGTGACAAAGGCTGCGGAACTGTTTCTTCAAACGCTGGCCAAAGATACCTACACTCATACGATAGCTGCTAAGAAAAAAACAATGGGACTTAAAGATGTGGAATTAGCGATTGAAAGTATTGATTCGCTAATGTTTCTGGAAGGGATGATGAAAGATAACTGAATATATACAACACTCTCTTTCTGTTAAACATTCATATTCATTTTTGTTTTTGTTCTACATGATTTCCCTCCCTAACAGCACTTCGGATCATCTCAAGTTTGAAAAAGGATAGGAATTATCATGAAAAAGAATACGAGAAAATTTCTTTCAAAGCATTGCTGAAGAACAAAAGAAGTGAAGGAGAACATTGCAACCGATTTCATTTCCCAAAAAACGTAGCTTGGTAAGTAGATATGAAATAAAAGTATTTTCAATATGATTTTATATGAAAACTTTGCAAAGTAGAGCCATAATGCGTGTTTTTCAATTATTATATATTCAAATGTACACGACGCGTTCAACATTTAAAAGAAAGCTATATTGTAGGACCGAAACAATAGAGGAACCCAGGATAGTACAGAGTGGAAAATGAGAAAATATACTTATATTTATCCTGCAAATAATAAAAACTAACAAGAATTTAAGTGCAGGTTAGTAATTTAAGAAAAATTAGGGATTTCTGTTATTTCCCCATCGGTATTTCACGATTGATGATAAAAGTTGCATTTGTGTTAGTGGTACCCGGTTCGATACCGTTTGACCAAGGTTTTTATGGAAAGCTGTGATCGGCCAAGATTCTTTCAGTTGTGGCAAAAAAGACTCACAAAAATGACTTTGTGAACTTTGTGCGAGCCATACGCACTTCGAAGAAGAAAGCAGGAAGAAGTTTGATGTCAAAAGAGTAGCCATTTTAGAAAATCAAAACAGTGAAAATTCTCGGCTCTTCGCGTGGAAGCGCAAAAGATGGTGTAAAGTTTGTTGTGTCTATCGAAAATGTTTTGAACTGATGGAAAGTGCAAGCAGTGCAAGGTAGGTGCAAAGTTTTATTACTACACGCTTGGTTTATGGCAACATTTGCGAGCGTTCGATTTGCCTGTTTGGAGGAGTCTTTTTCGCCGCGAAAATTGATGCCGTGCGCGTCACAGGTTGGGTGGGGGTGTTGAAACCAGAAACATTTGTTTATAATCAAATTTTTGTTTATTGTTAGCACGAATGGTCGTAAGTTACGCACGTGAAATTGCATTCGTGTCGGGTGGCGTGTGGAAGGAACGGTTCGTGTGCGTGAAAATAAGCTTTGTCCTAGCCGCGAGGAAGCTGTGGCGTACGTGCGGAAGCGCTGATGAAAATTAGAAAAAAAAATCTGATCAAGTGCCGAACGCAAACGCGATTTAAGAAGCGGGCGCTTTTTCGGGCAGGTTCCTTTGCTACTCAGTCGGGGTAGAGGTGGAGGAAAAAGAACGCTGTGGGATTTGTGTGGAATGGCGTGTATTTATTTCGCACGCCAAACCGCGAAAAGATGGATAAAAACAGAAATCTTTTCGTTTTTGTTTGATGCATTCTCGCGGCACGCTCCTTCCTACAAACGAACGGTGCGTGTTAGCTCTCGCTCTTTAGGTTTCTCTTCTTCGGTATCTCGTTTTCGCTCCCGTGCAGCGAAGACAGATTTCATTTTCCTTCTTCCTCTTTTTTCCATACTTGATTCATCTGTTGCCGCGAACAGCAGTGGACTGTGAACGTGTGCATCGGTGTGTGCGCACCTTTTTCACCTGATTCTTCGTCCAAATGCACACCACTTTCGCTGCTGCACCACAGCAGAGGTGCATTTTCACCGTGCACCGCTCTCACTTAGTTCCGGTGAAATTTCTCCAACGCTCTGGAAGTTAATTGGCGCCGTAAAGAAACAATTGGGCCGGTGTCTTTTTTTCGGTTTTCTAGTAGTTTTCGTTGTTTCAATTTTAAGCTTGAAAAATTGCCCTAAACATGTTAAATCTACACAGTAATTGTTTTTCGGAAAAACATATTTTTCCCCCAAAAGACGCTTTTCAAACATTCGCCAACAATGCAATAGGGAGATATACGAATTTAACATATCATATGAATTTCAGTTCGCATAGCGCGCATTACAAGAGAGGTTGCGTAGATTACTCACGGTGATAGTCCTATTAATAGATTGTCTCGTTTCATGCCGATCAGTATATGCACGCTGCTCGGAACAATGTGCTCTGTGGATAAGAAACAAAAAACATGCTTTTCTGCTGGACCAGCGAACGATGGAGATCAGGAGCTGGCAAGCATTTTTCTATTTAAAAAGATCTACTTTTACAAGCAAGGATGAGTTGTATGAGCAGTATTTAATTGATTGCCTTATAACTATTTATGCAAATAATCTTTTTGTTTATGATAAGCATGACAAAACACTATCATGCTTAATATGTCTTTATTTTAAACATAAGACTATTTTCAACAATCGTTTCGCTAATTTGTGAAATTGGTGTTTCGTATTTCTTATTTTCATAAACGAAAACAACTTGAACCCCCCTAGGTATCGGGAGCAATTTTCGCGAACAGGGGTTTGCCGACCCCTGATATAGATGCGACAAAGTATCGCTGCAGAGCAGGCGCACTACGGTATCGATGCCGATAGCATAGAACGGTCTCCGAATAATTGAAATAACATGAGAAACTGTGGATGACGAAATATTCTAACTGTCAAAACGCACTCGGTGACGGTTGTAATATTTTTTAAACGATTCGAAATGTTTCTTTCATTCGAATATTAAATCGATCAATGATGATGATTCCTATGGTAACAACGCGTCGATGGAATGATGCTACGAGTTGAGCATAGTATGCCGTGAATGAAAAGTAGATAGAATTTTCACAGCAATGTTTTGGTTATGTTTATTGCTTATAAATCACGGCTTATATTCCCATTTGAAAAATGTGTATTTCAGAAATAATGTGGCTGCGAAGCGAAACTAAAGATCGGCGGCTGCGCTCAAGCAGTGCTAGAAGTGCGGTCAAATTCAAATCATCACTCAAAGTGGCAAACCAGCAGAGAACCAGGAAGAGTGCTTCCCTAGAGCTAGTGTCGTCGTCACGCCGCACGCCGGGTACCTCCTCGTCCGTTCCCAGATGTCGACAGGACGTGTCCACCACATCCACCACAACGGCGGCGACGGCGGCGGCGGCGTCAAAGACGACGGCTCAGACAAGAAACGGGACACCTTCCCCGACGGTTGCGCCAAAATCAACCAGGGTCGCTAGTCCTCGGCGCACGTACAAAGGGACTCGAACTCATCGAGCCACGGCTGCTGCGAGCGGTGGCAAAGCGAGCAGCCGGGAACCGGTAGTGGCGATTCCTGAGGACTGCAAAGAAAACTGCTGGCAGGATAGTAACGATCTCACACTGTTCGACGGTACGACCGTAATCGATCAGAAGCACTTCGTGGAGGTGCCCATTCCTTCGTCCCATCACAGCTGCTCACCCTCGCCACCGCAGCAAAACGTCCTGCCCGATCCCGGTCTCAACTATCCTTCCCGAGACGCGACCGACGAGGTGGACGGGGGAGGAGGGTTGTGCTCGAAAATTGTTACCGACGAGCTGGGTGCGCCCGAGGACGCCATCAATCAGTTCGGCATCATTTCGTACGATTCCAACAAGAACACACTGCTGGGCCATCATTCGGCACTTCCGTCGATCAGTTCGTCTTCGTCTTCGATGCCGCGTGGTGAAGACATGGAACCGTTCAACTCCAAATGCATCACAGAATGCGACAGCACGACGGAACTGGGTAGCGAAGCGACGACCTCTGGGGCGGTGGTGGGGACGAGTGGACATTGCTGCATCGGGGAGGATACAATCCTTCCGTCGACCTCGGGCGGAGGCTTCTCGGCCAAGTCAAGTGCAATCATCATATCTGCGGCGTCGCTGGACGTTGTCGTTCCGGAGGTGGACTCGACCACAGACACGATGCCACCGGATACGTCTTCTGCGGAACTTACTGGCGATGTAATCGCCAGCTCGTTCCCACTCAGCAACTCCCCAATCGGATCATCCGGTGCACCCACGATGCCCTCGGCATCGATGTCCTCATCGTCATCGCTCTCGTCATACTCATCATCCTCATCCTCTTCTTCCTCCTCATCGTCGTCGTCGTCCTCTTCATCGGCTTCCTCGTCGTCCGGCTCGTCGCTGGCGGTATCGATGACCGGTTCCTCGCTATCGTCCAACTTCCAGCCGGCCGCCTACAGCAACTGTTCTTCGCTGTCTGGCGGCGGGTACGAAGAGCAGCCGCAGTCCAGCTACTCCGCGAGCCAGGCGGCGGCCGCGGTGGCCGCTGCCTCCGACCTGATTTCCATGTTCGACGAGGAACACTACAAAAACGCCACCGACCTGGGCCAGTACAATGATTTCTCCTACAATGCGCTGTTGACGCAGGCGTTACTCAGCTGCGGCGATGCGGCCGCTGGTCTCAATCTAAGCTGTGGCACCTCGTCCTCGGGGGTGGACAATCTGAACGAGTCGGCCTTCCTTTCGTCGCTGAACACGACGGCTATCGAAAATCTGAAAGCACTCACTTCACTGTCGAGCCTTGGAGGTGGCCCGCTGGATGGAGGGATGCTGGACGAGGGGGCTAGTTCGAGCTCGTCGAGCGGTGGAGCCACCTACCTACCGGACTATGGGCAGCAGGGACAGCTGCAGCATGGAGGTATGGTGGTGCCGGAAGAATCATTGATCCATAACATCGAGTGCAATGAAACGATTCCTATGGGCAGCGACGAGAGCGGCTCTACCATGCAAATGGACAACAACGAGTGTATAGAGATGGAGGTGAGTGTGTAATTTCGGACAAAAACTGAACCTTAAACCTATGGTTACTGAGACCTTCTTTTTTAACACGACTGACGTGAAGAGAAAAGTCAACTAAGACTAATCATAGCCACCTGTGTTTTCAATATATTTTAATTTCCTTCCTACAGGAATCGAACGATGGGCAACATGACGAATCGGCGTACAGGTTCGATCCGTACTTCTTCATCAAGCATCTGCCGCCGCTGACCTGCGAGATGCGCTCCAAGTGTCCGGCCCTGCCGCTCAAAACCCGCTCCAGTCCCGAGTTCAGTCTCGTGCTTGATCTCGACGAAACCCTCGTGCACTGCAGCCTGATGGAGCTGTCCGATGCGAGCTTCAAGTTCCCGGTGCTTTTCCAGGAGTGCAAGTACACGGTGTTCGTCCGCACCCGGCCGTACTTCCGCGAGTTTCTCGAGAAGGTGTCCCAGATCTTCGAGGTGATTCTGTTCACCGCCTCGAAGCGCGTGTACGCCGACAAGCTTCTCAATCTGCTCGACCCCGATCGTCGACTGATCAAGTAAGACTAAAAGTGGGTGCAGGTGGAGCGATAAATGGTTACTAATTTTGTTTTTTTCATCTTTACCAACACAGGTACCGTCTCTTCCGTGAGCATTGTGTCCTAGTCAACGGCAACTACATTAAAGATTTGACGATTCTCGGAAGGGATCTTTCGAAAACCATTATCATAGATAATTCTCCGCAAGCTTTCGGGTAAGTGTCTTTCTCTGCCAATGATTGAGTGCCGTTTTCATATTTCCCTAGTGGTCTTATAATTAAACACTATGTTTTTCCTCCTTTTTTACAGCTATCAGCTGGAAAACGGTATCCCAATTGAAAGTTGGTTCGTCGACCAGAGCGATTCGGAGTTGATGAAGATACTTCCCTTTTTGGAGCGTCTGGCCGAGATGGTAAGATTGAGCTAGAAGTTTGTTTTCCCTCATTTTCTTAACAATGGTCTTTTCTCTCCATCCCCCTTTCCAGCGCGAAGACGTGCGTCCGCATATTCGTGAAAAGTTCCGACTTTTCTCGTACTTGCCACCGGACTAAAGGGTTAAAATGGCATCAATCTGCAACGTTCGTTCGGTTCGTCGGGAAGCGATTAGTTAATTTGACAAAAAGTTTATTCTTCACGTAAGCACCTTTAAAGCAGCAGCAGCAAACAAACAAACCAACGTGTTTTTTTCAAAACTATTATCGTCATTTGAATTCACTTACTCTAGTAGTATTACCCAATATGGTTAGTTTAAAACGGAGAAAATCTCTTTAACCGTAAGCATTGTACGGCAAATCAAATCACCGTCGAACAGGAGTGTGTAAAGGATGTAGCAGTAAGGATGATGGATTACATTTAAAAATGTATGACGCGGAAGACGATATAATAGCAATTGCACAAGCACAGAACAAAATCAATCTATAATGGACAACTTTAAATAACTAGTAAATATCAAAACATATATGTTCAAAACAAACCGAACGAAATTACTACATGAAATATCCTACGAATTGAATTTGGTGGAATGGCCCATGGCCCAGCATAGCAAATTGATTGATTCTTAACGAAATATATTCATCACACTGTAGAAAAAGGCTCAAGGCAAATTAACTACCGGAAAAAAAACACAAAGGCACAGACCGGAACCAGAATTGGCTTGTGCTGATGGGTGGTACGAATGAAATTTGTACGTTGTGTTGGTGTTTTTGGACGGAAAATCAACGCACAATAGCCCACTAACGCCATAAGAAGCGAGGAAGAATGTTCACGCAACTTAGTAGAAACCGATGCATTAATTACGCAAATGATCAAAAACTGACATGAAATCAATATTTAATACACACTTACTCAAACCACATAATGTACTTGTAAGAATGGAAAGTAATATTTAACATAACCACAGAGATAAAATGCGAAACGAAAATGATACCGGAACACAGGACAATTTATGTGCAGGATGAAGAGAAACTTGAGGTCGGATTCTTCAGTCAGTTGGTGTCGGTTGGGTGGTTCAGTTGTACGGTGAAATTTCTGGTTACATTGTATTGCAATACGTAGATGATAAACGTAGAAAGATGATTATTCGAATTTGATTACGATCGACATTGTTACATGGTAATGTTTCTTCTTCCGTTGGTTTATATTATATATATCGATTTAGGGGATAGTACGTAACATATTTTTTTTATTTATTAACACATGATTATAACGTCACCAGCCGATGTACAACGTAATTGTATATGATATGTTTACGAAAAGCAGCAGGGGTTGTGTTGTAGAAAAGCGGAAAGGAAACGAATTAGGAGACTTTAATTTAAATAACATTATACACCGGTAGGGAATTTGCCCCCCTTTCTGCTACTGTGTGTGTTTCAGTGTGTTGTGTTTGTCAGCGGGACACATTTCTTTCGAAGTCATTCTTTACACCAAATGTTGATGTACTTGTTACGAATGAATGAAATCAAACACAGAAACATTTTAAACTACCTTTCTGCGAGAGAGCCGCCAGCCTCATACATGCTCATAGTGCGTTTCGAATGTCCGCTAGATGCTAGAGTTGTTAAATTTGGCTTCGTTAGAACGAGATACCGATATTCTGGCGGAACAAATCTGTTAGTGATGATGATTCGGGAAAACTAAAAGGCTCACGAATTCCTTCTTTTTTTTTGATCTAGGCAGCATTCAGCAATAGGAGTAGGCTGGTTGGTTGGTAGGCACGAATTAAAATCGAGCTTTCGGGTGTCTTAAGCTTGTGCACCTTCGCCGCTATCTTCAACTTCCATTTCAAACTTTTCTTTCTACCTGTATTTTTTTAAAGAAATTGTACTGAAGAGATTTGTTTCATATATAATAACAATAATAAATCATTAATTTCTCTATAATAATCATTTGTTGTTTTGCGTTATGATCGTGATGACAAACTGTAAGCTGAATAGTGGAAGCTATAAATACGATATAGTGTTATAAATGTTTCAGTTCCATCGAAACAGACCGAACATAAAATCGCCAAGACAACGGTGGCTATGATTTAGTACCTATAAAAAGATCGAAGCATGCACTGGAAACGCTAAAGAAGCTTTTTCATTAACCCGCCAAAGAGCTACACATAATACAAACAAACATTAAACCTTGTTTTAAAACATGCTTCTTATGTTACAAACGTAGGTACTCAAATGATAAATTATATTCTACTTTTATTTTTTTTCATATGTTACGATGAAGTTGTTTTAAAATTACGCTGCGCCGTATGGTTTTGATGGAACAGTATGATTTTAAATATTAAAACTCAAATAATCTTGCAGACTTACTAAAATATCAATACCATGGTCTTAAACCACTTCTTAATACCACAAGACAGGTCAATCAAAAATCTAAAAATATATATATTTCGTGCCTTTCACCAGAAGCATATTTTTTTAAATTATAATCATAAGCGAAGGGTGCGTCGGAAAGTGGATGTTTTGGAAAGGAAAGGTGTACCTTTTTGAAGAGTAGCATTTTTTTCTCCCCGAATAAAGGGCGTATGATTTCTTAAAGTTTTGTTTCTTTTTGTATGTCCTCTCATTACCCAATGATTAGTTTTTCGGATCTCGCAATCTTAATCCACGGACCAAACGTTTCATCCAGTGTGTTGTTTATTTAGTGCATGGTTTTTATTCACCTAATTTTTAGTTGTGTGTTTATGTTTGTGTGTTCGTGTTTTAATCGCTTAGCCGGAAACCAAACCCAATTCGACAATCAATTCGCATTAAAAGTCCACCCCGGTAAATCGTACGGCTAGGAATTCTGCCCATTTGTATCGTTCGCAGCCGATCGTAAAACGGAAAACGGTTGTGATGGGATTTTTTTTTCTAACTGTTTGTTAATTTTGTATATTGTGACTGACAATACTGCCGTTAAGTAGAAATACTTTGTGTGTAGGTGTTAGTTACTTTCTTTTATCGCCATCCGGTTGAGATTTTAGCATCGTTTCCAAGTGTTATAGTTTAGTTTTCCCTCTCGTAGGCTTCAATCGTTCCTTCGTCCTCGAAACAATCATGTTACACAAATACACACGACAATAAACACGTTTGCACACGCGTGCTAACACCACCCCCGTGAGATTTCGTTTACGTTCCCGTTACCCGTGTAAATTGGAATAATTTACCCTTCCCTTAATTAGCCCACCCTCCCCCTCCCCCACTCCCTCGTGGTCGGTACTGATTTGTTACTTAGGCGTCAATCAAAGAGTGTTTGTTGTGCAAGTTAGACCGCGTAAGGCTCCCCAATGTTTCCCCGGGAGACCAAACGTTCGTAGAAAGAATCTACTCAAAGGAATAGCTGTGCAACAGAGTTTCGCCCTAAAATGTGAACCCGCCGATACTACAATGTTTAGCTAACGTGGTTTCACGGGTCTCGTTGATAAGAAAAAAAACCAAAACATTATTTTCCTTACTCCGGGACACAGTCAGTGTGTGGTTTTGCTTCATCTGTTACTTTATCTGCCTTCACCTTGTGTTGGTTTTTGTTCAAATTTACTAAGTGTAAATATATATATATTTATATATATTTATATATTTATATCAGTACCGTGGTTGTATTTATCCTATTCATATCAACACGATGCTCTTCTTTACTATATAAAAATATATGTATATTTTTTATCCACATCCTTTGGGGAGATGCAAGTTGTTGCGTGCTACGGTTGTTTGTATTTGTTTGTTAATTTATTTTGTCCTCTGTGTGATGCTAATAATCCAGCAGTACGATCAGTATCGGTAGAAAGGGCCACCCAATTGCCCATCTTTGTTCTGCACTGTACTGTTTAATGTTACATAATATCATCACGTTTGGAGTTGCCCACATAAAAGCATGCCTTATCATATCCGGTTAAATCATTCGTCTCTCTCCTTCTCCTTCTCCATTACTGCTTCTCTCCTTGCTTTACAAATAGACCGTCAATTCAAAATATCCCAAAACAAGTTGTTTATCAATCGCTCGCCACAATTGTCCCTTTTTTTCTACCAGTTCAAAGAGTGCATTCCTTTCGCCTACATATACATACATATATATACCCCGTGGGCAATGGAAGTATATTTACTAAACATTACTATAGTTTTCCGTTGTATTCGTTAGTTGTTTGCTGTTGTGGTAAATATACACTTCAATGTTGCCAAAAAGTAGTAGTATCACCGTTTTTTGTTTTGCGACAAGTTAGGAAAAATTTGGCAACGTTTCGGTTTGCCAACACGACGATCGAGTTTTTGTTTAAGATTTCGCCTCCGCCTCCGCAGCTCCACTTCGCTCCGTTCTGGGACCCACAATGGAGTCTTAGTCCCTCCCCCCTTCTTCCCCTCCCCCCTGGAGCCCCTAAACTCGATGTACAAAATCGTGGGGAAATAAATGTTTAGCCCTAAGAATCGGTAACGCAGGTCATTGAAGGCCATCGATGTGTCTATATACTTATCTAACTATCCTACCGGGGTTAGGGTTGTTGTAGCGTTTTGTCGGTATCTTTTCTCCGTACGGGGTTTTGGTAGTGCCGAAGTTGTGGGAAACGGTTTAGCGGTTTAGATAGTAGCACCACTCAAGTTCCCGTAGATCCGTCCCCCCGAGAGGGGAATAGGTGATGGATGTGGAACCATGGAGTTGGCGTCCACCGTCCTTGGTGACCTGCCGCTTTGGTGGCCGTTGGCAGGGTGGCTTCTAAGTGCTGGTTTTTTTAGGCTTAAAGGATGGTGCACGCCGTACCGTGCATGACTTCACTGATGAACATGGGCGTACCAGCGCCTAGTCCTCCGTCAGTTTTTTCATTTTCGTTCTGTAAAGTGGGTAAGCGGGTTGCGATTAGAGTTTGAGCCAAGGGCACGATCATGGTCGTTGGTGGCGGCTTACCTGATCGTACTCGCAGTCAAAGTACCGACTCTGGCAATCCAGGCAGCGACACTGGTCGGACATCTTGCAGGTGATGCCGCACTCTTTGGCCACCGCTTTGTACAGCTGTTTGCTGGATTTGTACAGAATCTCCGGACCCTTCACTTCCGGCTTGGGCGGAGCGTGCTGCTGCTCGTAGATCGGCTGGGAGTTGCTGTACGAGCTGCACTCTTCGTCCAGCGAAAGTGTATCCTGGTTTTCGTTCGAAAGACATGTCTCGTCCATGGCCATTGTTTCCATTTCTTCGGCTGCACGGGAGAAGTAAATATGGTTAATGTAAGAATACGGTAAGTTTAAAGTTTTTTAGTTTTACAACAATTAGGGAAGGTCACACTTATAAAAAGTTCTTTATGGTCTAATTTTTAATCTTATGTGAAGAGCTTAATAATTTGAGTAAATATTATTAAGCGTTCTTTGAAGTTTACTTCCATATCCTTATTGGGGTATTGTTTGACAATATTTAGTACGATGTATAGAACGGCTTGAAAATTTGGAAATTTTTATGATAGTGTAAGAAGAACAATTCTTGAAGGAATGGAAATAACATTTAGTGCTATTTTATTGCACTCGGACGACATCATATTATTTTAAAGCAGCCTTCCTTAAACACAGGAGTTTGCTCTATGACTTAACACTAGCATGCATTGCTTTTAACAATGTTCTTTTGAACGCTCTATTTCAACACGCTATAGCTTAGTCATTTTAATATATTTTTCGAACCCCTAAAAGGCTTCTTTTTAAGTGACTTATTATATACTTGTTTAACAAACTTTAGTTTTTTTTCAACTTTTTCAAAAGAAAAAAAATGTAGATGTTTTCTTTTTTCTTCTCTTTTTCTATCGAACTGAATATTGTACGACTGTTCTGGACTAATATTTTACTTTGGAAAATATCATTATGAACAATTCATAACACGATATTTTTTCCTTCACACTGAGCTAGCAGAATGGGAGGTGCATCAATAAACCAAAAACAAGCGAAAGATAATATACAAACATGCTAAAAAGTAACTTCACATGAACTTGAAAAGGCTTAAAAATTGAGGAAGTTATAATGTGTAAGCATTTGTGCCAGGTTAAGTCAGTTTTCTTTTCCGTTAACTGATCGAATAGAAAATATAATTTGTTTTGTTGTATGTGTTCTTTGAAATTAAGAACCTTTTTTAAATAGTCAGCAGTTTTTGATGTATTAAAAAAGAAAATTGCGTAGTGTCCAAAACGACCAGTTGTCTTATGTTGGATGCTTTGTAATGTACAAAAGCTATAAAAGCCATATAGAATGGTTGTGTCAGGAGAATCAGAAGATTAAATCGAATTAAATTAATTGTATGGAAATTTGGTCCAGAAAAGGGATAACAATCAATTTAAAAAAAATAAATCAAGTTACTTTTCTAATACCCAAACAATTCGATATCAAAACGATTCGATAATGTTTAAAATCGTTCCATTTACACACACATTTTAGAACATAAAAAAAGACATCTGGTTTTCGACGTGTATAACGACTGATTCACGTGTGTTAAGAAGATCTCCCTTCCTTACGTACCGAGATCCTGCAAGCCTTCGTTGCAACTGAGCTGGTAAAGCGGATCGCAGGAGCCGGTGCAGGTGAGCAGGTTCTCCTGCGACGGCGTGGTCGTCGAACTGCAGGTGTACAGGGACGAATCGATGGACTCCTGTTTGCGTGTGGCTCCGGGCGATCCTTGCGCCTCCGAACCGGCCGGGGCGAGCTGCTCCTGGGAGGACTGATTGTTCGACATCATTTCGTAGCCGAGTGCCGTCGGTGAGAGGTTCAGTATCGATGTTCGATTGTTTTCCTTATCCAACGCTGCGAGGCGATTCTGAAGGGGTGAAAATGTGAATCGACCCTTATGAGACTTTTAATTTCTTCCTGATTAGACTTCGGTCGTGTTACTCACCTCTTCTAGTACATGCTCGTACGAAGGCGGTGGGCTTAGTGGTATAACGTTTGTGGACTCTGTGTTGGTGAGTGACGGATTGTCATATCCTGAAACGAGGCGTACAGGTTAGAAAATGGCCCGAATGCTGCAACGAATGCGTTCAGCCAAAAGAGGATCAGCGGTCGGTGTTCAAAAATAAAATCCAAAACTGAAGCGTAGAAGGAAGCGTTTTCTGATCTCGCTCGATCTCGAAACACACAACCAAATCGGTACAAAAATAAAAAAAAAACAAGCGGAATCCCGGCAGCCGCAGCCCCCACTCCCGCACGTACACATTTACCTAGTATTGGTTCGTCGGTAGTGTTACTGGTCAGTATTAAGGCGCGCCGGTCGTTGCTCATCGAGACAAGGCTATCGTTATTCTGCTCTGAGTCAAGGGTGGTGGTGCTGCTGCCAAAGTCATTTGCGCTCGCACTGTTCAAAAGAAGCGTCCCGACCGGATTGGATTGGCTATCTACAACGACATCCTGCTCCTGAGAGGTACTACGCGACGACCCACTACCCATGCGGAACTTTAGCTTAAACGGTGCCATTTGCCCCAGCAGCAAGAGGCAAGAGGGGAGGCGTTTCACCCGGGGATTGTGGTCGTCCTTTTTTTCTTTTGTTTTTTGAGCTCTGTTTTGCACTGCGACCACCGCGTTTTTCTTTACCCGTCCGCAAGGTAAACGCTACGGTTACAAGGATGGAGAAGTAGTAGAGTAGCGTTTTTTTTCAAGTACCCACACAACTGGAAGTAAACAAAGGATATATTAAAGAGATAAGGAAACAGAATAGATACAAGGTGACAGAGAGATGGAGAGATAAAGAGGGTTTGAAAAATGAAAGCCGGCATCATCGCAATGGGAAATGGGAAAATGCACGAATAGGTAGATGGAGCAGCCGCATTCCGGAGGGAAGCGAGAGAAAGGTGAAAATTTGTCAAAAACAATATTCAAGCTATGGAAATGGAACCATGAAAGCATGGAGGACGAAAACGTCCGAGCAAACGAGCAACTACGGTATATGTGTACGGTGGAAATTTATTCATACGGGCATAGCAATCGATTGTTACTGTTCAGTACGCTACGGAAACAAAAGTCTAATTGAAAAACAAAAGTATGTAAAGAGTAAGAGAGGGTAGCGAGGAAGGGAGGAAAAACAAAACACATAATCGGAAATACACTAACAAACGGTTACACGGAAGGAAAAACGGTAGCAAAGTATGGAAAGATAATCTACCCGAACCGCGCTTCTAACCCGTGGAAACTCGTCGAAGGCACTCGGTTTAACGATCAAAATTTACGATCCCGATAGACCCCACCTCCCTCCTCCTCCTCACCGCTTCTCCTGTCATCTAGTCCTGGGTCGTGGATAATTTTTCGATTTTTGCGAACGAAAGAAATTTCGCTACACAAAACGGCACGAATTACCTTCATTACCATAATTGTACGATTTCCCGGTAATGACATTATTATGGGCCGTTTGCCGTTTGGGACACTCCATGTCGATTCGGTACTTATGGAGCGCGTTTTATAGCTCGTGATCTTCACACACGCCGTGACCAGTCGAGGCTCAGGAAGCTGGTGAGAAAAGTCGGGGCCACGTGTCACCGTTTCGGAGCAACCGGAACAAACCGAGTAAAATGGCGCGTCAAACCATGTTGTCGTGTGCCGTTGCCACCTTATGGTTGTGCGTTCGTATGGCGTGCGTCGATGGCCAGTGGATCGATGGTGTCAGTGCGTTAGCAGTGGATTACTACCGGGCAAGAGATGTGAAATCTGTGATCGCTTTTGGCTGCTGGAATCACACGCAGCGGCACGAGATTTTCCATACGCTCACCCGGGATGGGAGGATGATGGTACAGTTTGTGCCCGACCTGGCCAAGGTTCACCCGAATCCGTACTCGAAGGGAGGAATGCTGATCGACGCAACGTGTGAGAGTGCGCTGAATGAGATGCGACAAATGGTAGGTAGGCTTTAGGTTGGCAACAATTAAGCAAGCC
>KE525340.1:1091160-1109623 GCA_000441895.2 Anopheles sinensis | reverse complement strand
AATAACTTTAATATATAGTTTAATATACTACCACTTGAATACAGTTATTTTACCTATAGTTTGTTAAAAGATTCCATCGTGAATGAAATTTCTGCTCAGCTGATATTGAAACTGTAAGTACACCAGCTGTACTGTTAGTACTGTTGTGATCCTTTGGGACTTAAAATTATCCAAGACATCGTTTAACGTTAACAGGTCAACCGAAATACCCAGCCCCGACGTAAACCACCAACTCGGAGCTCGTAGCCGGAGCTCCTTTTTCTGTTGTTTTTCTCTCATCTCAACGTTGATGGCTACATCTTGCATGGGAAAACGAACGAATGGCAACGGCGGGGCCAAAACATCATCAACCCAGGTCATGTCGATGGAAAAACCAAACCACGGCGAGCCACATCTTCTTGACACCGATTATCGATTATCTGACGGGAGCGTTCGTCCTTCGAAACTTTTCCTCGCAGCGGTTCTCGCAGCGTGAACGTTGTTTACCCCGGGTAGGGGGCGGGGGGGGGGGGAAGGAAAGCGAGGAAAAAGTTCACCGTCAAGAAGCGAAAAATCATAGGAAGTCACACAGCGGATCCTCGGTAGGTCTTTGCGCATGGATCGGATGGAAGTAGTTATTGTTAGTTTACAATGTTTTATAAGGCATCATGGCTTTCAGGGCCGTTGACGTTGTGTTCCATGATGAAAGGTACACGATTACTAGCATAACAGCATGACTAAAGCCTTGTACTGGTGATGTTGACGGCGGAAAGTAAGACAAGACGAGCAAGCAAACTTGTTTCGTGATCAAAAATGCGAATAAATCAAGAAGAAAAGGCACGTTGGAAGCTACATTTAAATTACCTCATCGGCTTGAAGTATACTGAATAAGAAAAAAAAATGTGCCATACTAACTCGCCTCAGAACAATGGAGCTCAAATAGCAAATGACCTTGTCTGCGCTTATGTTCTTGTGTCCAAAGAGGGAAGTGAATAAATAGGGTGAAAAAAAAACGCATAAACTGATTCAGCTTTTAACCGATTATCAGAGCGTAGTCTTCACCGTGAAACGGGTCAGGACGAGTGCTTTTCAAACAGCTAACGTATTCTTGAGCTGGCACATTCTTCGTTGAGTGACAAGCGGCCGCCATTTATCACAGTTTTCAGCAACCAATAGCAACCACAGGATCTGCTGCCCTTAGGAAGTGGGGGGAAGGGGGTCAACTATAGAAAAGCTCGCGGCCTACTTCATCCGGAAGGGCACATAAGTGTGCTTGACGGCACCCGGTGGTGCGGGAAAATGAACTAGTCCCGTAATGACACTGCTTATTTTCCAGCCTCGCACGACGCCGCCAAGTCAAGAAGGCTTAAAAGTTCCAACCGCCTGCCCGTGGGGAGGGGAAACGGGTGGGTTGGTTTGGGTGGCGGGTGGAAAACCGCAAGGACTCATGGCTGTCTTTTCCACATCCCGGCGTCAACTCGTCAACAGTTTTATTACGTTATCCTTTTGATAGATTGATTTGCTGCTGATGGATGAAGGATGACCCTTTTACGTATTTGTCGGAGCTTTTCGTGCTGGCCAGCATGATTCCATTTATGGGTTTTTGGCGACCTGTTTTCAAGTAATCTCTGAGTAATGGACGTATCTAATAGATGTTGCATTGTAAAAGGCTTAAATTTGATCATAAATACTTCACGTAAGACGGGAAAATAATTACGCTTTAAAGTATATTTTCGAAATTGTAGAATCTAACGAAACTCGATGAGTTTATTTAAATTTTACAACTCTGTTTCTAGCGTCAAAGTATGCAATCTGGGTTTAACCCATGTAAATCTAAAATGTTCCTGTTGTTAGTTATTTAGTTTCAGGGTAACAAAAGACTTTCTTCCCTTTGCACGACCCCGAAATTCGATGCAAGCATTGATGCTTGTTAGGACCCCGTAATTTGGTACGATAAACACGATACGGTGGGTTTGGAAAATGGTGGAGAACAATGAAACTGCAGCAGAAACAATGCGGGGAGAAAAGCTGTAGATTGAGCGTACGGCGACTGGCCGGACCTGTCAAGGGCGGAGTGGTGATAATTCATCACATATCAAATATCGCACCGTGAAGTAAAAACCCCAGACAAGACAAGCAAAACCGTCCGAAGGCATCCGTCCTGCGCCCGAGGGGCGTTCGGGCTTTCCGGGTGAGAAGGGAACCGTTTAATTAAGTGCTTTTAGCCAGCGTGTTTTACGGAGTGTATGTAGGAGGGTGTCTGTATGTGTGTGTGTGTGCTTGTGCTGAGGAATGTGATGCTTAGGGAAGCGAGAAACATGATACGCTCGTTACGAGGCCTCCAGCGCTCCTCCCTGCTGGTAGCTTGATTTTCCTCCGTTCTTTTTTTTTTCCAGGCGCCCGCGTGAAGCCGATTCGATGAAAACCCAAACTGCTTCGTCTCGCTCCACGAAACTGACAGCTCGCCGTTTTCACTGCTCCAATAGTAGGCGACACCGCGCTACGGTAGTGAAACCCAAATATCTACACACGCACATACAAACACACAGACACGTGTAGTCCTTTGAGTCTTAGAGCCACGCACATACACAAAGACACACACAGCCACAGCCACTCGTGACCATTTTCTGGCGTTTGTTCATGGAGCGAACATTAAGTTGACTGCAGGGTTTTTTTGGTAGGAAAATAGGCTGGCGAAAGTGTGTTTGTAAGTCGTCGAGGTGCTGCGAAATGTTGGTGAGGGCTGAAATCGTTTCGTTGATAGCATCGCAAATCGCGTCCGGGATGACTGGCATGATACGAACTACGCAACTTCTTACTTCTACTGGATCAAGCTTCAAACCGCACTCAAATATTACAGCACTACTATAATAATAATACTGGCAATACCTTGTTCATTCACGCAACGAGTTCATAACGAACCAAACGAACAAATACGCCAAATGAAGGGAAAAGTAAAACAAACAAGCGATTCAATTTTCAGAACGATACAAAGAAGGGACTCCGGACGTACAATACGTCAGCAAAAAGATGTACTCACCCGGTTGGGGAGGGAGGGTGGGGAATGGCTGAACGCGCCTTACAGGGCCAAACTCGGCCGGAACGTGCTGGCTGTGAGCTGTGTGGGATATCTTTCCTGTTCCAGGTCGATTATTCTATCCGCTGCCAGTTCGGTCATATTCTTCCAATGGGAAAATCAATACACCAGCTTACACCGTTCCGAATCGCATCACCTGGAGTCTGGGGTTTCCCTCAGAGCGTTTTGTTTTCACGAGTGCGAGTGGAGTTCTGTTTCAAAATTCACAACAGCTGACCACCGATGGAGCCCTGGTACCAGCCTGGCACCTTTCCGGTCACAGCAGGGTGGGGGAAGTCGTCAGATTCCCGGAGCAGCGACACCACGGAAACGCTTTCCCGATCACCAGATATTTACGAAAACACACACTTGCACCCGAGCAGGAAAACGATAGCTGGTCGATACACTACTGATGGAGACGCACGGTTCGCCTGCTGCAGAATGCTGCGTAGTTGGAGGGCCGTCTGTGCTCGGCGAGTGACACACCGTCTGACTTTAGCCTGAAATTGAGCACCGAGACTTGAAGGACTCGGGCAGAGAGGCTTGAACAAGGATGCAATGAAGGTGAGAGCAAAATTCTGACAACTCTGTTGACAAGCTAGGAACCTCTACTGAAGCCAGATGTCATTAGAAAAAATACATAAACATTCCTTTGAACAATTCATAGTTCATCAACAAAGTTTGTTACGTTAAAAATTGAACCAAGTTAATCGATGATTAACTCTTTTCCACTTGGAATCTACAAAACAAGGGCGCTCAATGTCCTTACCACGAAACTTTTTGTAAACTAACAAAAAAGTAGTGACAGAGCTGTCAAACATGCCGCCCGAAGTACGCATGTTCAATTTTCAACGCTAGCAATAAGCAATATCGAAAGGGAGCGCTATGCTATAAAATCTCGCCATAAAATATCCTTGTTCCCTATCTTTCCGGAAAGCTTGCGCTGTGCAAATGTCACGAGCTTTAGGAGGAGCTTTTGAAAGATTAATGCCTTTATGCTCTAAATCTTTCATGTGTTGTGCAATTTTATTTTGAATTAAAGACAAAACAATTAAATTCATAAATTCAAGTACTCTTTAAAAATGGGAAGGATTGTTTTACGCTTCAAAAGAGTATGACATTGTTAACAAATTTTAAAATGCCTCTGATTTCAAGTATTTTTGCATTTTAATTTAATTATTTTGAGTGCTTTCAATTTATTGTTGCTGCACTTCCCTTATTCGAATCCTTTGTGTAAAATAGTAATAAGTTCATTAGCTGGCGCAGCGAAGGAAGGCAGTTTTTCCTCTTCTTCCTGCCGTTATCAATCATGTCGTTTGTGCCTCGCACTTCCGTCGGTAAATCGTTGATATCGTACGGCGCGGATCAAACGTTCCGGTTTACGTAACACCGCGTCAGCAAGAATCGGTAAATGCATCAAATTTGATGAATTATTGCACTTCCACTCCATCCAGCGGTCTCGAGTGCATATCGAGCCCGGTGACTGTTGGTTTGCGGTCGGCGGTGCACAATAGCTGTAAATCACAGCGTCACAGCAGTCCGGGCGCACGGTGCACAAAGCCTTTCAGGGCATGGGGATAATGTCCGCGCGGCACCCTTCAAACCCTTCTACCATCACCGCTGGCCCCGGATCGAATCGACTCTCGACCGATAGTGGCCGTCAGCATTCGGATGGAAAATCGAAATCATGAAAAGCATCGTCGCCACCGGCATTCTCGGTCCAACTGCGTTTGGTACGGAACCTCGTATCCCATTGCATCGCTTCGCAGTGAGTGCAGGAGAAAAACTGACCTTGGACAGCGGGTGGAAGCGAAGGGATAAAGCTCTGCGTGCAACGGCTCAGCTAGGCTACACGGTTCACGCTTGAAGGGAAGCGAAAAACGGTAACATGCCTGTAACAATGAACAGTGCTTCGTGGTTTGGCCTCTCCTCGTCGCGTGCATCAGTGATTTCTGAGGTTTCCTATGGTGGCAGGAAAACACTCACCGGCAAATCGCCATCATGCCCGTCCGGTAGCATTTGATGTGTTCGCTTTGTGAGAGTGGAATCAAATTTTCCTCTCAACAGCGAGCTATCGCTTCGTTTGACAAATAGTTGGTACAATATGTTACAGTTTCGCTGGCAGGACTAAAAAAGTGGGACGAGCTCGAATGGTTAGGTTTTCCACCGATCGAACAAATATTGAATAGGCATGCAAGTTTTCTCTAGCATAGAACAATAGAAATCGGATATCTCCTCTCAGGCTAGTTCATCAATAAGCTTTATTCATTGTATTTGCATAGATTGATCAAATTCCTGTGATTGTTTCTTTAATTGAATGGTCGACTGTAAATCGATAAAATGTTGTGTGGTTGATTAAAATCTCTCTTTACATTGTTCTCTGTGCTTCGAAATTTAATTTTAAAAAGTTAAACAATCCAAAACTAATGATATGGCACCTAGTTTATTTAGTTACTGACTTTAACAAGTGTACAAATTGAAGATTTGTGTAGTTTTAATTTCATACATAAATCATACTATTAACAAAGAGTTTATGTAAGAAAATGGTAACAAATAAAAATGCCTCATTTTTATCGATTTATTGTTATTGAATGTTATTATCGATTTATTCTAGTGAAATAACAAGTTTGGAAGTATTTTTTGAGAAAATTCGTAAGTATCTGCCACGCCGTCAGAGTATGTTATGTTTTTTAAACTTTGAGTGATTTTAAGAATTATAAAAACAATTACAATCATTAAAAAAACAATACTTGAATTTTTGGGCTTGAGAAATGGTTCAAATTTCGATGTAAAAGTGGGCCAAAATACCTGCAAGGAAATCTGGTTTGAACAGAAACGAAATTTCTATGCATTCTGACAGTGACATCTGATTTTCATAGATTTCCTTGACGAAAAGGCGTTCATCGTGCTAAAAAATGGATATTAAAATAACAAACTAATCAATTAATCTCTCTTTTTTAACAATGTTAAAGGTAAATTAGCAGTTTCTAAATTATTTTAAACATTATTTAATTAAAAAAATAAATAAAATAAGCATTTTTTAAGTGAACCAAACTGATACACAAGTGGTTAAAATACCCACAAAGTGTGTTGATTGTTCAGTGAAAACAGCTAGTCATCTCAAAATAGTAGTTTTATCGGATGCTTAGATAATTACTCTACATTACCCTACCAAGTTCGTCGTTATATGGTCAATACAATGAGTGTTGCACTTTGTGATATGAAAAATATGAAATTATTTTTTAAATTTTTTTTTTAAGATTTCTAGTGCACACTTTTTTTTGATATCCATTTCACATTTTGAAAAAATAAAAGATGAAAAGAATTGAAATTTGGTTCTAATCGATCTTTTTTGCTATAGCTAGCGGAATTATGAAGACGTGCTTCAAAAAACGATAAAAAGCCAAAAGATTGATAAAAAAAGGTGTTGAAATACAGGGGTCAAAATGACCCCTAAAAGCATTCAGGCAAGTTTTCAAATCAATGTATTCTAGTGTTAAAGTGTCTCACAATGATATGGTACTAATCCAAAACGATTAAATAATACTTTATTAAGTCATTTTTAACCGAATTAGGCTCAAAGTTTACTTGATCTACGGAACTGTAGGAAGAATTGAGAACTCTTTTTTTTGAACAATTATTTGAACGTATGCATTAAAAAAAATAGACAAATTTTGATGATTTTTCCTGCACAAACGACAAACGATAGCAACATCCTGTTGAAAGTAGCATAAAGAGTAGCTGTTCTTTTAAATTCAGAACAAGTTTGAAAATTTTATCTATAAAATTTAATCTGCCGTGGCTAAAACAGCAAACCGACTACGTTTGATGGCATGTAAAAACATTCAGGATTATAACGGAACGAACCTCCGAAATCAACTGATATAGATTTTTGGACCAGAGCGTCGCTTCAACTAGCTAAATAGTTAAAAAAAACTTATTGTTATATAGTTAAATAGTTAAGAGGGGGATTGTTATACAGATTTGTCGATCGAGGCCTTCCACTCAAACAAAACGGTTCGAAACTCCTGTAAGACATGTTTTCGGAAAACCACAATTTGGGTCAAATATCATTATCAATACCAGCACTGATAACCCTATCTATGTCCCTCAACTACTTCCAACTGATAAAATCTTGATAAATCTTAAACGTAGGATCTATTCCAATAATTTAAAGCTCAAGCGGAGCAGCAGGAGGTCATGCAGGCCACACAAGTACTAAAAAACATGTTAACACGAATGGTTTTGTCGGGTAATGCAAAAGTTTCGACCAAGTACCGTATGGCCGCCTTACTGGCCGTCCGAATATTTTTTTAAAGTATTTACGTAACTTTACAATAAAATTTACTTCGTTCAATTAACTTGGTTAACTTTTTTCTTATCGTCGATGAAAATTTGTCTATTTTTTAATGCATACGTTTGTCTTATCATTTTCTTTCGTTTTCATGAGGTTTGTTTGTCTATTTGTTTGGGATAAAGACCCGATACATAGTAAACGCATCCCAAGACTAAAATCTCACATTTGCCAGCTTCAACTCCGTGATTTTCCGATGGAGTCTAGTGTGCCTGTGGCTAGATTTGCTCTTATCCCCTTTCGAAACTATAACCCGAACCCTTAAATACAAAAGAAAGAACACAAAAATCAACGAAAACAGTAAACAATGAAAGGCTTTCTTTGAAATGTTTCCCGTCCGCACTTGAATACCATCGGGCGCACCGAGCCACCGTTGAGGCTTTGCTTCCGTTTGTTGAGCCACTTCAACAAGGTTGCTACCCGGTTGAAAGCTTCGCTCCGGTCGCCTCGAGGCACGTAGCCGAAGGATCATCAAACAACAACACGGCCGGTCGAAGCCGTAGCAGCGGTCGGGAGCTGCCAGAAGCACGCGGGAGGCCCGATTGTAAGTCAAGTGTTTTCCAGTCTGCAGTCAACCGTGGATGCGCGAATGCACGAAACGGGATCCGAAAACATATCCTCGCCCGACAGGCCAGACGACGACGACGGCGATGGCGGCCAATCCCCATAAATTGTCCGTGTGATGCCTTTGATTTGTCGTGGTTAACGGTGTTCTACCATACGTCACAACCGTTTCCCATGCGAGGGATGGGGGTTTTCGCTTCGATTCCCGCAGGCAAAAGAGGTTCCACCTCGAGACGTCTCGAGCCGCAATGATGAAATCAAGCCATCCGGAACGTTCGCTCGACAAGGAGAAAAATCCGTTCCCGGCAGATGCCAACATGTCGTCGGCGGATTGTGTTAGGGGTTAGGGCCACGTGTGTGTGGGTGTGTGTAAACTTCATACCACTCCGACGCCTAACAACCATTCCTGATCCTCATAAAGACCACCATCCGCATGCAGGCGCAGGGTGATAAAGGTGAACGCCTGAGAGGAAAAGGCGGCCACACAGCGTGGAAAACACTTTCCTGATCGTTCTGGGCTGGCTTTTACAAATATGTGCGCGCAATACCGCAGGCAACATTTCCCCAAAGTCCTCCCAAAGTCCCCGCTCCTTCGGAAGCCCATTTATTTTCTTTGGAAAATGATGAATGCCGACGCGTTGAGCAGAAATAATAGCGAGTAATTTAGTTTCCATTTGGATGCTTCGCTTTTCTTTACGGGCGGCCCGCACTTTCGTTATATGGCGCGCTGCCGCCGCTCGGTTGTGAATTTTCCGATCCGACACCGATGGTGTCGAGCAGTTTTTCCACCCGCTGGCCTCCTCCTCCTCCTCCTCCTCCTCTTGCCGGGGAAAAAAGCCGTTCCACTGCGAAGGTAGGAAGGTTTTTCACTACCGCACGCTGGCCATAAATGCCATTTCGGGAATATGGAAAGCGAGAGTCGAAGATGAAGAGGATGACGTCCTAGCAAAAATAAAAAAACCCACAGCCTCGGTGTGAAAAACTCGCCCACAAAACATACCACGAGTCGACCAAAGTGTGGGCGTGTGTGCGAGTGAGTGTGTAACACGCTGCAGCGAAAAAGTTCTACTCCCGGAGGGGCCATCGAAATGTGAATGATGTATGGCGCTCTTATGACGATGGGGTCGGCGTCGTTGGCTGATCCGGGAGGCTGGCGTCCGTAATGGTCCGTCCCGGCTCCGGCAACCGTACATCGGCTCGGGAGTCGAAAGGCTCGCCCGTGGGCGCTTGCTGATGGCTTTCGGTTGGCCGCACGCGAAGCGGGCCGGAGGAATGGCAAGCGGTAAAAAGGGGTGTTCTACAGCTCGGGTGTCGACGTTTAACGTTACACGAGCCCGCCGGAGCACACACCTCAACGCTATCTGTAACGGTTCGTTTGGTAAACTCAATGCTCGGAGTGGGGTGAGATAGGATACCAACAACGACAAAAAAGAAACAGCAGCAGGAAAATCCCCTCTCAAACAGTTTTCCGGGGGAGCGCTTTCCTTTCATTCTTGCATAGTTTTTCTTCTCTCGGCTGAATCCGTCATCCGGCAACCACCCGGGTGCGCCTTACTGGAAGTCGAACCGGTTCCAGGAAGCGGTGGCAGCAACAGCACGGACAAGTAATGTGAATATAAATATTATATAGGTCGATTTGGGTAAGCTTACCACATTCATGTTAATAGCTGTGTAATTCATTATGCATTTGGTCTATTATCGATGGAATTACGGTGTGCGGCCGCGCGGACTAGCGAACGATACTATCGCCTTGCACCTTTGGGACTTTGGATACCGAAGGAATGAGGTGGGATTTCCGAAAGTGCCGGAAAATGAGGCAATACTAACGAACGTGTTAGTTATAGCCTGGGATGTGGTTGCCTCGGTCAAAACGATAACCGTTAGAATCGTGGCCATTGCAGAGTTGCAAGACAAACGAACTGGTATTTAAATGGTGTAAAAACCGTTAGAAGGATTAAGGACGTGTGGGTTATAGAAACAAGGTTAGGATGTTATCGCGATGAATGGCATACTGAAGTGTTTTTGAAAATGTTGCGACAAAGTTTCTTGGTGTAAATATCTCAATCCACTGTTTCATTTATTTGCACAAACATCATACTCTGAAACACTTTGTTGTAACTCTATTTGTGTCTTGGATCCAACAAGGATGTTTCTCATTAAATATTCGATTTTTGCCCTTGAAAGTGTTAAACCTTTTTACTCGAAATTGAAAATGTAACACAAGCCAAAGCGAAAGCACGCCACTACGAGTTTAAATTCGTCAGCGTAACTCAATCGAAAGGAGCATCTTGGTTGATACGTTTTTGTTGGCGTCGTGTGGCTCTGTGTTTGGTGTTATGCTGCCGTGTGCGGAGTAGATAGAATCTGCCTCTCGAACCAAAGAAGCAAGTTTGGTTCGGTATTACGACGGCGGGCTAAGTGGATGATTTCTATCTGCTCTTCCAACAACCCTCGGGGATAATGAGCTTAACGTCCAACTTGTCACCGGGCGTAAAAGTTCGGCTCGCGGCTCCGATGATTGGATTCCGGTCAACATTCGGTGTCAAAAAATAGGAATTTCGGTAATTGGTTCGGTGGCGGCACAAATTGGATCTATTCTAAGCTTCTGCGCGCGTTCTTGGTGCAATCGGTTGAAGAATTGTCTGCTCGAGGCAGCTGGACTTGGGAAGATAGAATAAACTTTATAGTTTTGCTTTCGTGTACACAATTTAAATCGAGTTTTTCGTGGTGGTTGGAAAAATTTTGAATGAAGTGATTAGAAATATTAAAAAACCTTATAGTATCGATCGAAACTGTGTTCAGATGTAATTTGATTATTCAATCCATTTGGATTTAATTGCTAACATACTAGTTTACTAACCAATCTGTCATCTGTTCTACGATTGCGTTTGTCTACCATCTTTGTTTTTTTTAAACAAATTCATTCTTAAACAATGATTTACGTATTATTTATTTATTTATTAGAGATTTGCAGTATATTTACATTACGAAAAGTGTCATTTTCACAACTTTTTGGTGCTAGCAAAAACTCTCATGTAGAATGCATGTTATAAAGTTCTTATGAATCTTGAATCGTCAATGTATCGAAAGAGGTTAGACTGTAATTGATCATATGTATCCAATTTCTTCACGCTGTTTAAAGATCAAAGATACATCAATGATTTTCTATCTCGCTTATCTATCAACTGATAATATCATTTTTAGATATGCAAAAAAATAATTCTCCAAATAAAATTTATATAAGTGTCGATAGACGATTCCATATACTATTGAGTAAATAGAGCCTAGAAACTAGATCTAGAAACATAAAAAAAATTGCTTGCCTTCGTTGAACACTTCCAAACAATTTTGGACACCATTTAGTGAAGAAGATTTGTTAGAAGGTACAAGAAAAGAGCATGTTCGACAGGGTAATATTGAACGAATCCGAAACAGTCTTCAGTCGAGACGGTTATTGGGTACTCGAAAGAACCATTTCTGAAACCAGGTGTAATAAAAAATAACAAGGAATCCGGCCAAAAAAGAGTACACGCATACACACAAACACCAACAACGCCTTGCAGAAACTGTCGGCCCCATTATCGCGCGAACTTTGCTAATTTCCCATTAATCTATTTACAACATTTTGATCGATCATAATTGGACTATTTGCTTCAGTCCCGTTTCGCAATTTACGCCACGCCGCGGCCATTAGGGCACCCTTCCCGGCCCTCCCAGCCGATCCCGGGCGCAACCCGTAAGATTTAATGCCCTTTCGCCCGGGCGCAGCGAATGCAAAAACTCAATGCTCAATTTGTTTCAATTCCGTCCCCAATACTTACCAGTTGGAGCAGTTAGGGAGGGAAAAAACCGAAACAGCAATGAAATGAAATCCGAACGCCAACCGGAAAGCATGTGAGAGAAAATGTGTTCAGCCCGGGGTGGGGGTGGATGGATGTTCCAATTCCGGGTGACCATCCGGGGAGAAAGGGCGCCCCCCTAGACCATGTGATTGTTTTGCCGTTAGAACAAACCCAAAAACAAGGATCCGTTAGTTTGATCTTCGGCAAGCGTTCGGTATCGGGCTCGTGCGTCTCGGACTCTCTGGGAGTTTCCTCTCGTGGTCGTGTGTCCTTGCAGCTCTTGGCGTGGAGAGCCAAGTTCACTCGCCAGCATCCCTCTCTCCGGGCGTTTGAAAGGTGTTTGTTGTTTATACTGGAAAGGACACACTCGGCAGATAGCAATCGTTGGCATCTCGGAGCAACCACCGTCGGGCGGGGAAAAAACAGGGAAAAACGGGGCAGACACGTGTGGCACGGGTTTCAAGACAGGCCGGAGCCAGCGCCAACGCGGAGCCAAGATTCTTGGAGCCTTTGGTACGACGGGAAGATCGATACGAGCGCGTGGCTGCGTGAAGGAGTAGCCAGCATCACATTTATCTCGCTCTCGTCGTGGGGGGGAAAACTCTCTCATTCTCTTGCCCAATTAACCTTTCACAGCTTTTCTCCCGCTTCATCCTGCAGTGCGAGCCAGCATCAGGCGGATCCGAGCCCTGCCAGGACGACGACGACGACGACGACGAATGACGGTATGGAACGCCTCGCGGGGTCACCAGGGGTTTTCATTCAAAAAGAGTCGACCCAGCCTGGGTGCACGTTAGTTTTTTGACGCCCTCGGTACAGCGAACAACGGCTCGGTCTCCTTTTGCCACACCGACTATCGACGGCAGCTGGCTTCCGGGCGACCAAAACACGGGAACACACACGTTCGGGACTTGGCGTGCCGCGCATTCGGAAAACCATAGATCGCAAACGCTCCTCGGAAAGCGGAACGGACCCATCACGGATTTTCCAAAGTTAAAAGCATTCGCATTTTATCTGAAAATCGTCGCCCAAATTCCCATAATCACCCGAGAAAGTCACCCAATTTATCAGCCTCCTGTGATTGTGCGGTTCGATTCCACACTCCGCTGAACATCTAATCACACTGCACGAATCTTTGTGAGTGTGTGTGTGTGTGTTTGTGTTTGTGTGTGAAAAGCACCATCACCACAAACGATAACATCTGTCCGGTGCTGGCAGCAACGACAACGGGAGCAAAACGCTAATAATAACCGTGTCCAACGGAATCAATCAATTATCGCCTATCACGTTCGGAAATCAAGTCCCTGACTTCTCCCCGGTTTGGGGGGCGCGGGTGGAAAGGTCGGACAGGAAGTCGCCAGAGGGTGGTGCTTTGTGGTGGTTGTGTTTTCCCATCCTTTCCATTTTTTTTTCGTTAAGTTTTGGTACATTCTTCCGAGCTTGAGGTGGGAAATAGATAAAACCTAATCCGGTTACAGGTCAGTAAAAAGGTTTTTTCTTCCTTCGCTCGAAGGCGTGGAAAACTGAATGTGAGGGCGACAAAGCAACTAACAAGGAAACCCAGAAAATAGTGTGCGTGTGTCTGTGTGTACGAGTCGTGGAAAGGACGAAAAGAATCGAAAAAAGGTGGCGGTGGGAAAACGCACGACGAAAAGGAGACAAGCGAAAGAAAAACATCCCGTGGAAATGTCGGCGTGAGCCTGCGTGGCAACTTGTGTGTATGTGTGTGTGAGTGTGGGTTTGTGTGTCCTGGCCGGACGCTGGAGTGAGTTTGTTATGCTATCCGGTTGGCGTGTTCCGTGAGTGTCATTGTTGATATTGTGGTCGCTTTTGTGTTATGCTTAAGTACCTGAAAAGCTGAGGAAGCACGCCGAGGAACGTGTGGCGAGGCGAGGCGAGGGAGGGCAGCGAGATCAACCGCTATCGATCGCGCCCATCGCCGAAGACGGTGGGGCTTACGTGTGTGTCGGTGGAGGAAAACGTGTAAGCTGGAGCCTGTCGTGTCTTGTGTGACCAAAAAGAAAACCATCACGACGTGGGCCGAAATCAAGAGAGGTAAGGAAGGCGGGAAGGAGGGGAAGGGGAGGGAGCGTGGGATAAGGAGGTGACGTCCTAGGCGGGCGTCTTCCTGCGGATCTCCGCAGGTCCGGTCGCTATTTCTGTTGTTCGCCTTGAAACGAGGGTGGATGAGCCGTGGGAAAGTGGAAAATGAAAAGCCCTTTGATACGGTGCGCTTTGTGCGCTCGTTTATTTGGTTAACTCGCCGGACACTGGGACACACTGGGCAACGAATAAAAGAAGGTTCATAAAATAAAAGCAGTCGAGCGAATCGGAACGGGACGGTTTCGGCGCGACGGCCAGTAAAGGACGCGGTTCGGTTCATAAAAGAAAACAATCAGGGCCACAATGGCAGCGTACATAAGCGGGATTGTCCATTAAGTATCTTCCATAATTTATGTGTTTCTTGGTGGTGGAGGAAAAGGATAAAATGTGACAAAATTTAACACGAATAAATACACTCGCTCCAAGACAGATTATTTTAAGCACGGAACGGTTTGCAGCATTAGCGCTTTTTAAAATCGGTTCCGGAAAAGTTTGTGGCTTTAGTTTTTGTTTGCATTTTTTAATAATGCTTATTTAGCGTGGTTCAGACAAAAAAAATACACCCACAAAGAAAAACACTAACATAATTTTCCATTTTCTTACACTTCATTTGCTGCGCCCAGTAGTCCATCATAATTGTAAAAGTTTACACGCGAGTCCAGGGGGAAAGTAAGTTTTAATTCACTTTGCTTGTTGTGTCTTACTTCAGGGAAAGAGGGGGAACCAAGGAACTCTCACGGGAAGAGGGTTCTGGGTAGCGACGGGATGCCGGAAGATATTCATCGGTCCATTTGCGTAGTAGTAGTTCGAGGTGCTGTGGTAGTCCATCCTCCGCTTTTCTCTCGAAATTTACTCAAGACAGCAAGTGTGAATTTTTTCATGCCCCTAACTTGGGAGGGACCAGCTGTAAATTAAATTAAAAGAATGAGAAATAACTCCATCGTCGAACGACAACACACGGGCTCAGCTCGGGGTTCTCGCAGGATGGGGGACGGCAAGCTGCCTCGTTTCGCTGCGCCATTGCTCGAGCGAGAAATAAAAGGTTGCCTTTGGGGGGAGTACAACAGTATGATGCTTTCCAAGCTTGTCTTAAGAAAAGAAGCGTGTAAGAATGACAAAAATAAAAATGAAACACAGTAAAATGAGCAGCAGTGAGGCGTCCTTTCCAGCATAATCTACCAAGGATAGAAGATTGCATTATTAAGACATGAGCTTTGCAAACTGTAGCCGTTTGTCCTAGTTTCCCTAAGGTACAGAACAAGTTAGCAGTTGAAGGAAATCGTACTGCTTGATGGGCCTGTAGATTATCTCCACTGATGAACGTGAATCTTTCTGTTTTGTTTCAGATTCTTACCTCAATCATTTTATGACACTTTATTTAATGTTTTTTTTTTTAATTTGCCTCACAAGAGTTTCTTTTGTCCAAGCATGTAATATTGCAAAATTTTCTGTATAAACACAAAATCTGAAACAGTTGCTTGCCATTTATAAGCCACTTGGAAATATTAAATCCATACGGCAGACATTGCTTGTTTCCGAGTACGACTTAAAACGACATTCGTATGCAGCTTTGATAAGCATGAAAATTCATAACCTTTTACTCAATTCCTTTGCAATCCCAATGCACAATGGGAAGCAAAAGAAACGTTTTCCGTTATTGTCTTTGAAACGGTTGTGCTTGAATGGTGGAGTGCTTCCCCTCCGATCCATCCGGGGGAAAACCACCCTTTCTCTTCTCCGATATGGTACGGGAAAAGCCGACAAAAGTGATGAAACGGGCTGTTTGAAAAAAAATGGTTACAATATGCTACCAGCTTCCCTCCCGCCGAGGCAGGTGGCGGGCGGTGTATGGTTTTGTTTGTGGATTTTTCACAAACGCAACGCATAAAGTGCCGCACGGGGTCCGACAGCGGGCTTTTCCCGCTGCAATTTGTATTCCGAATGGATCAGGCGCAAATCTTGGCGTACCATTCGCGCACCGAGTTGTTCAAATTGAAGGCAGCAAGAGCAAAAAATAAGCTTAAAGAAAGGAAATGAGTTTTTTACCCCTCGGGAAAACTCGGCTCAAGTTTATCCTGATTGGTGCCGACCGAAAAGGTCGACGGTGGATTGTGTGAATTTTCCCGGAATTCTCGAGCCTCTTGCGGATGATCATTTTCCGTGCAGTTCATTTGAGTAATTTTTGTTTCATTTGGCCCGACGATCTTTTACGTTTATCATGTGCGCGTAATAATTGAACAGATTTGAGGAAAATTGAGTGTAAAACTACCAAACCACTGCCATTTGGTGGGAATGTTTTTTCCTTGGAATCACGCACACACACACGTAGATGTGAAACGTTGCGCCAACTGCAGACAAAGTAATATAAAAAACTACCAACCATCTTACAGGAGGTCAATGCGAGAAAGGAAAAACACAACCCCTAAACTAAATGGATGCGTCTTTCGCATCGCACAGATGCTTCCCAGTCGCAGACTTTTTTCGATTTCCTTTTTTCCCCCCATGGAATGGAAACGGACCAAGCAGGGAAATGGATTGCTCCGCATTGAGGTCCACGCGCTGATGGCAAGTATCAACGCGTGGAAGCTTTAAAATTTATTGCCACCGCATCTTTCAAGCCGAAGCCAACGCCGAAGCTGGAAAGACGTATCGTAAATCAATAAAATTTATGGTATTCGATTATTTGTTATTGAACTATGGTGTCGTGAGGGTGGTGTGTGTTGATTTTTCCATTAAGTCCACGCGGCGTTACAAAAGCTCCCGCACAAAGGCTTCGGTGGTCAATGGTGGGGAAAAGAAATAGGAAATGAAATGTCACTTTTAAATTTGTCTTGCTACGAGGTGAGGCTTTTCCGTGCAGGAACTGAATGAACAATTGTTCCGCGGACAAATGCTTGCGATTAAAATGTCCTTCTGGGAAATATGAACTTGGTTTTGAATAGCGAGAAAGATATAACACTTCGCAAGGATGTTTAGGATTACGAATTGAACTAATTCTACAGGTGCCAAAATTGAAACAAAATGGTTATAAAAGGATAATGTACTTTTCGGATTATTATTACAAAATCCAAAGAACACTTTAGGACCAAATATCAAGTCATATCAATCGGTATTAGTAAGGAAATATCCTCAGTCATCCAACAGAACAACAGAATAAATAAAATGTAACAGATTGATGCATACTATTTAGGGTTTAATAAAAAAAATTGCATAAAATTAAGAGATTATGTATTAAAATAAAACATTCGTATTGTAAGCAAAACATTGTGGTTTGGAATATACTAAATTTGAAAAAAATTACTATAATTATTAGAAGTATTCAAAAAGAGTCCTCCTAATGAACAGGCTTGAAAAACTGGATGTTAATATTTTAAATTCACTACGTTTTCTGTTTTGTTCGACGAATAATTTATTTGTTAAAAAACAAACTAGTCGAATACTCTTTCCGCAAAAGCATACTGAATGTGATAAAAGCATTAAAACATCTTTTTAATAACGATAAATGGGACACGCATAACGAGGAGTTCTATATAAAAGTCCAATTTCAATCTTCCTGTCATGTTCTAGACAAATGTCGACCAGACACGGTTTCGTAATCGCTCTTCTACACACACAAGACATTCAAACCAGCAACGGTTTGAACTATTCCTGCCAGCGTCACACTAATCTCAGCAGATTGGCGCAACATTTACGTCTTGTTATCTCTCTCCTTATAACTGTCGCTGATGTGCCAAATCTGTTTTCGGCACAAATAAGGCCCGACAGAAATAGGAAAAACGGCGGCCGTTAGCCGTAAACCGTCGGTCTGGTCATATGAAGCGGCGCTTCAAGAGAGCTCCAAAGTGCATGAGAAAACGAATGAAGAACAAAAACAGCACCATACACATCGTCGAAGTAGGTCATGGCAAAACGATATTGCATCCAAAATTTCATCGGGAGCAAAAAAAGGAAACCACCGTTTGATGTCATTTTTTAGTTGCATTGGATGCTCTCTTCGCTTTGGAGGACAGAAAAACAAACCAGCCCGCTTGCCGCTCGGGAAACTCAACCCAATCCGCTTCGTTATGGATGCAATAAGCTTAGCTGCCCTTATCCATGGAAACGGGACGTGGCGAGTGTGTGTGAGTTTGTAGTGCACTGCAAATGATAAATACGACGGCAAAAAGTGAATGCTTTGTCTAGAAAGCAATTAATTTCTGACAGTGAAACGTGCTTTTCCACTAAGTGTGTGCAATGGATATTTATGTTTAAAGTCCGTTCGGCTCAGAGGAGAGTCTGCAGTCCGAGCAGTGCTTAAAAGTGCAATCTAAACCTAGAGCAAACAAACGCAGACATTAAATGAACACAAAACAAATTAAAACACGAATCGAAATAATATTTTCTTCACTCTTTACATGTGGTTGTTGGAAAAACAAAACGAAAATACTCATTCCTTTAGATCTGCGTTGTTACATTGCATGATGATCGACTCATGAATGTTTTAAATATATTGAACAATATTTTACAGAGACTTACTAAAACCTATAAATACTAAAATTTAAATGT
>KE525340.1:1075672-1091140 GCA_000441895.2 Anopheles sinensis | reverse complement strand
AATTCTTTTTCTTTAAATCATGGAAGTAGAATCTGAAGAAGCTTAGCTTTAGTTTTTCTAGTTCCGAGGAGTGATGAGATATTCTTTTTAAAAATAAAGTAGGAAAACAAAACCCGCTTGACTTATGCACCGGATGTGCTGCTGTTGTTTTTTCACCCATCGCTGCTCGTGAAATGGTTTATTACAACAAGCGGAAGTGACTGTTTCCTACAAGCACCAAGTCAGCTGCAGACCGCTCCGAATGGTGGGACACGAAAAAAGTTATTCTTCCTCGTTTCCACCGACGGTTTCCACGCTTCGCTGCCAGTGCCAGGCGCGCTTGGAAAAAGGCGGAAAAATTTACGACCACACATCGCTAACTGCGGTTTTGCGGAGCAGTTATGACAATTAGCTAGAAGGATTCATTATGCTAAACATGTAGGGAAACCGCTACGGCAGTGCGATCATGTGCCATGGCCAAGCTTCGCGCGCCCTTCAGGTTTGATTTTGTGTGTAGCATTTGCTTTTTTTTCTCGCCCACTTACCAGTCCTCATCACATGATGGGTTTCCGGCATTCATCGGCTTGAGTGTATGGGGGGCCGGTTCCGGAGCCCGACTCTGCATGTCGGTAATGAGTGCACAAATTAAATTACATCCTGCTTGTACAAAGTGGTGCTCGGTGCAGCTTGCGTCGGAAGAATCACTTACTCCGATGGCTAAGTGAGTAATTAGATAAACGAGCGGGTCCATAAATAGGATCCGTATGGCTAAATTGATGGGATGCATACGCTACGGGGGACAAAAAAATGCAGGAAGTTGGTTAGGGAGTGATTATAAGACCTATCATTATATCACACTGATGCAATTTGATGCAAGCTCGAATGGGTAAACAATTAACAAAATCACATGGTTCATGGCTTTCCACATTTTTCGCAATTAAGAATAATTGTTTCCTCCACAATCTGTTCAGACTTATTTTGCCTCAATCTTAGTATCTTCAGCATTAGAATCATCGGAACTACAGTAGAATCATCGGATATTTCTTCCCTTTCTTTATTTATAATCTACCCACAATAGACTAAAACGCATACAAGAAGTATCTTTGCCGTTAAGGATCTTTCTAATTTAGTTTAGGTTATTTACTATCGAATTAATATTTTTTAATTCAAGTTAACCGTGATCTGCTTAGAAAGTTGTAAAATATACTTTACTAAGTTAAATATTAGAACTATTTCACCGCAACTCATACGTAGTACACTAAGTTTATAAAAACATAAATAGCTATTTTGGTAAGATATGATATAAGATATGTGTTTTTTTTGTTCTAAATTATTTAAAAAAACGACGATGAATCTTCAAAGTATTAATAAGATATAAAATTAATAAATTTTACCAAATTTAATCTGGGTATGGTATGAATTGCTTCTTTTCCAAGCCCTTTTTGTCTTTTTTTCTTTAATACTTATTCTTTTCATTGTAGAAAAATCTCAGAATTCATTCTCGAAGTAATAAAAAAGCTACAGCAAATCTGTTTGCAACCATTATATTGAATATTATTTACTTTATACTGGCCCCATTTGGCCATTAAATTTATGTTGGTAGAATTAATTTTTCTACTTATAATGCTAAATATTAGTTTTTATTACTTTATACGACTTAACTTATTGTTGAATCATCCAAGTCATTTTCTTAAATATTTTGGAAAGCACCAGAATCATACCAATTGTGTTAAATCCGACTCACTTTTCGCGTAAGGCTTCATTACACAATCAGGCTAATTTGTCAAGCGACGACTCTCGCATCTGCAACCGAGTAACATCAAACAATCCTTTCCAAATATTAAACCAAAACCGTTGAAGTTCGTAAAATTGCGTATAAACTGCGCCCAACGAGCAAAGGGAAAAACCCTTCGACTTGATCTCCAGCGGAAAACTCGCGCACCATCACGGCCGGATGTGTATTTACACCGGAGATTATCCGCATTTCTTCCAATTTGGCACATGCTGTGAAGCTGGGGCAAGAAAAACACCCACCAACCAAGTCATTCTGGTGCTTGTCTTTTAGTCGTTGCCCTTTAGCCCAGCTTCCCCTTCTCGCTCCGCATTTCAACCCGATGCCGTTCATTAGCAAGTGTGGGCGGTCACATTTCCCTCGCCAAATGGCATCACGCGAGGCAAGGAAAAAGTGAAGGGAAACCCGCCTGCAGACACACACACACATGATCATGTTAGGTTAATACACAGGGACGCTCCAGCTCGGTGGGTTTTGTGTCACCGTTTGCGCGTGTGATGTGTTTGCAAGGCGCAAAGTTTCCATTGGCCTTTCTAAAGCGCGGGTGGGGGAGGACATCATCAAAATCCTAGCGCGAATGTTTCTACTTCATTTATGTGCATGGGGCGATAAAAAGATGCGTAGCGGAATAAAAACCAGCGCCAAGGCGTAGCGAGGCGCTTCGTCGCAGATGTTGCCGGCGAGCGCGAGCTGTCGCAGTGGAACAACGGTGTGCAATTATGCTTATCGTTTGGCGCAAAACTGGTGAACTTTGTCCTCGGTCGGTTTGGTGGGGTGGGAAGCAAAAACATACCCAGAACCACCCAGAAGAACGAGGCGTCAGTTTCTTTTGCTGTGAAAGAAGAGAGAGAAAAAACAGTGCAAAACCAAATCCCTGTTCGTTTCTTTGGCGCAACGAGGCTCAGATAATTTTCTTCCCCATTTTCCGCACACACAATAGCTTTATTACACCACGTTGCTAGCCGGGAGTGAAAAATCGATTACACGTTTACAAAAACAGCGTACAATTCAATTTTTTTATCCATTTCCGCTTAACGATATGTATGCAAAGTGGAACGGAAAATTGTCCCGCGGAAAGGTATAAAATTAAAGCAAAAGTCAAACGTACCAATTTGGAATTTGAGCTACGCTTCAAGCGGGCATCGGCTCGCATCGTACCGTCGTTACCCCGGGCAAAATTTTCCGCCTTACCGGCTCCGGCTCACCGTTTCGGAACTCATTTAAGTGTCAACCGGTAATGGGCAGTTGTCAAATAATGAGAAAAACGGCCACGAGCACATATATTTCCGTGGGGAATTTCACACCCGAACACGCGTGGCCGTAATATAAATGTCAACCCGGTTCCCATTCCGTCGCGAGCGTCGGTGGAAAACTGCAGTGCAATCCTCCGTCGACCTTTTGGTCAGCTTTTCCGTACTCTGAGTGTGTGCTAGTATCGGTTTTCCTCGAACCAGCGGAAGCTTTGGAATTCAGACAGCATCCCTCCACTCGAACGATATCACTTTCATCATCACCATCATCGCCATCATCAACGTGATGGGTTGCATCGAGCAGTTTCTCGACGCGCAAATGTGGTATCTGCGCTACTGTGGCGTGCTGCGGAGGAAAAGCGTCCTCGCTGGCGTACGGACGAACGTTTGCTTCGCGGTGCTGGTCATCTTTATCGCCCTGCAGTCGACGTACGTCTTCCAGCACGTGGACCACTTCGGGCAGATCTGCGACGCCATTCCGACGCTGGTGGTGGCCCTGGTGACGCTGTCGAAGTTTTACATCTTCGTGTTCCACCCGGCGACCATTTTCGCGCTGATTGATTCGTTCAAGGCGCTGCAGGAGCGGGCGACCGGCGAGGAGTTGGCGCTGTTTCGCCGATGCGGTCGCTTTCACGCGAAGCTGACCCGGCTCTACATGATCTCGGCCCTGATCGTGGGATGGTTCTACATTCTGAGTGCGGTGCTAGCCGGCGTCTACCAGACGCTCGCCGACGGGCGGCTCCATTTTGTGGACCCGATGGCGTAAGTAATCGAGGTCGAGGGACATCTTCTCTGTTCATAATCTCCATTGCTCGGGCACATCTCAACTGCGGTGTAGGTTTCCCCACAATTATCAGCATCCGGCGGTGTTCGCGATAACGTTCCTGCTCAACTGCGACTCCATCCACATGTCCATCTTCATTAGCGGAAGTGTCGATACGTGCTTCTCCGAGCTGGCGACGAATGTGACGATCCACTTCGCGGTGCTGCAGGGTCGCTTTCGGGCGCTCGACTTCCGGCGGGCCGGTGCCGGCGGGCTCGAGCCGATCGTGGCTTACCACCGGGACGTGCTGCAGCTGTGCCTGAGCATGACGGACCTGTTCCGGCACACCGTGTTCTACCTGCTGCTGCTCGACTCGGTGCTGCTGTGCGTGATTGGTTATCAATTTGTGCTATTCATGAGCACGCCCCGCGCCCTCATGCTGGTGGCGATGGCGTTCGTGATGGTGCTGCAGGCGGTCATCTACTGCTACCACGGCACCATGATCCACGAGGAGGTAGAACCACAAAACAACGGCAACGAAATAACACATCTCCACACGTGTTTGCTATCTTTTAACTACATGCTTTTCCGCAGGGACTCAAGGTTGCTGACGCCATTTATCAAAGCAATTGGTACGAGGCGCCGGTAGCCGTGCAGAAACGGTTGCGATTATGCATGATGCGAGCGCAGAAACCCATCGTCACCCGGGGAGGATTCATAAAAGCCACTCTGCCCACCCTCAAGAAGGTGGGAATAGATAAAAGACGAGGGCAAGAGATGTGTTGGCAGGCGCAGGCAAATGATATGCAAATTTCGTTACAGATTTTAAACTCCACCGGTTCCTACATCACCATGCTGCTGTCCCTCGATACGGAGCTGCAATAGGGCAGGAGCAGCTGGAGAAGGAAGAATTGTCCCCGGAGTGTATCGTACTCGAGTTTAACCTCATTGACACAAGTTTAGAAGTGGCAAAGTTAACATCACCGTACACCGTGTCGTACCTCGTGTTTGCATTGCACGTTCGTTGAGTTTCACCTCGTTGCCAAGGAAAACAGTGTTTTTCTCTCTGGTTGGAAAATAAATTTGCAAAACTTTCGCATTCTCCCGCTTCGGGGCCGGAATGTTGATGATTTGTGCCTGGGAAGTGGGTTTGGAAAGAATATACATTTATCAAATCACTCTTAACGATGGCGGTCTCTTTGTCGTCTTTCAAAAATTTGTCTTACAGGTTTTTCGCATTTTGCCTTATCTTGCTGTCTTGCATTTCAAGAGAATCTTCGCTCTTTTCTCTCAGGTCTCCAATCGCTGTGGATGACTACGCTTTGCAGTCCTTGGGGTCAAGGTCAGCGGGACGAGTATCCTTCGAAAGCGTTGGTGAACTTTCTCTACTCCCCCAACTTTAACACAAAAGGTAAATTGAGGTTTTGAAACTGCCTTAGGTAATGTTTCGTTCATGTTTGAACAAATCGTAATGAAATGATAGCTGCAATTTCGATTTCAAAGTGTACAAATCTTTACACACCATTCCGTACTTAACCCTCTTACATCAATATTTTTCATATGAAGTTGTACGCTTATGTAGATTCTATACCGTGCTAAATTTATTCTTTGTGGATCTGATATTGTTGGTTAGTAGTCATTACCAAACTGCAAATGAGCTAGAAACTGTTGAGAAATTCATTCATTTTCTTAACAGAAAATAAATAACATATTCATGAAGCGCGTAACTCTGATTTTGAAAGAGCGAAAATTCTTTTCCACAACAGAACAATCAACAGCAGAGATTATTGAAGCTGACAGCATGCATATGGTCGAGAAATGGAATAACAACTTTATTAAGAGTTTGTTTCGATCGATATTCTTCTTGTGTAAAATAGGAGCTCATTACATTTACTAACGGAGGTCTTCAAAGTGTGTATTTGGTCATAAAATTCCAGATTTTTATACTAAAAAACATTTAATAGCTTCAAAAAGCTTATAAAACCAGCTAAAAGGCATCTCAATTTGTTGGCTTAACAATTTGTTCTTTTTCATCAATTAATGGTCCTTGTATTGAATAGTTTTCCATTTCTGACGATTTGTATTGGTGGCTTACAACTCTTATTTTTCACCAAAAAACTTAAAAACAACTCTTTGAGTAGAAATTTTCTAAAATGTTCCGTTAGTGTTGAATAATATCGCTACTTCAGAGAAATGTTAGCTCATGTTTCTAGATTAAATAAAAAAAAGTATTAGCATAGCAGTAAATTAAAACATATTAGTTTATAAAACAACTGGTCAACATATTTCACTATAAAAATTACAACACATTCGCATTAACATTCAATACTTTAAGTTCGTGGTACATAAAATTAAAAAGGAAATTTTTGAGATTAGCAACAGTAAAATATGAAAATGTGGAGTGTAAATATATTTTTAATTTGTTTGTTCTTCGTACATTTCAGACATGGACGACATATTGGTGGAAGAATGCAACAACAGAAACACCGTCTACGTGCTAAATTCCAGCTATCGCTATGGGGTAAGCCCTTTGAATAAACTTGAATGTTTAATTAAATAAATGATACCAGGGTACACGAACAAAATTAAGTTTTGATTCTTCAGTGTGATTGCATTTTATTGGTACTTTGTATGACATTTTAATGATGTGTTTAAAACGCATACTGTTTTAATTAATTAAAACAAAATGAACAACCAGTCGTAAAAGTACTGGATGTGATTGCGAATTGCTTTCGGACGGAAGGAACCAAACAATTGTAGTTGATGATGTCGACGTTCGGACACGGGCTTTTCAGCACAGCATGGACAGCTAGCCCCGTGTCGTTCCGTTCTAATTTGCTTCCATTTCGTTGCGCAGAATTTGGACATGATAGAGCTGTTCGGCTCTCCGGCCGGGCGCGCATTAACGGTGAATAATAAAACTGCCGCCGAGATGAGCTACGGCGGGAAGGCGGCAGCGTGCGGCCGGAAGGCGCCACCGGGTGACGATTCCAACCAGTTGCAGCAGGCGAGCTCTCTCGGTGGACTGTTGGCGGCCGGTAGCATAAGCCCGACCAACATCGGCAACATCAGGATCAGCAGCATCGACGGTACCATCGCCGGGCGTCATCTCATCGAGTCGGGGGGCGATTTCATTAGGTTTGCCTCGGAAAAGCGACCATCATCCGCCTCTGCCACCTTCCGGAGCCGCGCATGTAGCGGCAAAAGCAGCACCACGCACCAGACGGACCAACCGCACAGGCGGAACAATCTGAAAATGGCCAAATTCTGGAAGCTGTTCGACGAGGACCGGTTACGGAAGGATGGTGCGGGCGTCGAGCCGGCGAACGACGATGGGCCAAACCGACGAAGGTAAATATTAATAAGGGCCGAGCGAAAAGGAAGGCCCCCTCGGGAGGGGACCCTGGGGAGGGGGCCTGTGGTGGTCAATGTGGTGTCCTTTTTCTCGCTCACGTGCCCCTACTCTCGTGTCCAATTTCAGCCGATGGGGAGTTGGGTCGACACTCGATCGGGCGGAAGCGGCCGACAAATCCTCCAACGATCTGTACAGCGAAGCGGCCCAGCTGCTCGGCATCAAGTGTTCACTGACCGACAGCTGTCGGTGTATAGATTGTCAGGTGAGGCCCTTCTGAATGATAGATGCGGAACGCCCGAGCCCACCGTGACCCGGGATGGTCTCTGAGGATGGTTTTGTAATGTACTTTTCCTTCCTTTTGTCACCGTCGCAGGGTAAATACAGGGCATTCGTTTACTTATCGTTATGGTAGATTGAAAAATGGGAATGAGATGAGTTTGATTTTCTGAGCTCAATTATTAACGTAGGCAGGGAGAAGCAATGCAATTACTAAAAGATATTGAAACTAGGTACGGTCCAAGCGTAGGTTAATCTAAATGGAAAAGTGTATAGTCTATACCAAGAGTATAGACTATACACTTTTCCATTTACATTAATTCGCCTCGATTCGGATTCTCCTAGAAATAGCATAAATAAATATCTGTGTAGATTTATTTTATGAAGTATCGAGGATTTGTTTTAATTACTATGTTTCTACCACAAATTTTTATCTACATGCAAAGAATATTTTCTTTCTTTTTTACAATGATAATTTTAAACCTATTGGTCATTTATTTTTATTTATTTTATTGATTCGGTAGAAATGTTCATGAAACATTCATAAAGGAGTGCTTAAGGTGCAGATAGATGATAACATCTTTCATTAATCTTCAGTTGACTGAAAGTTTATGTAATACACGTCCCACAGTAAATAAACGTTTATATTGTTTTCAAATTGCGTTGTGAATCATGCGAGTGAACTTAAATCGTATAAAATGACGCAGTTTATTTCGATTAACGATAATTTCAAATGGTTTTATACCCTTGGCTCCTTGCAAATCTGTCCGTTAAGCAAGTTGGTAAAAAAATTTCGTAACAGGGAAATACATTTCCAGCCTGGCATCGATAAGTGAGCTTTTAATTGCGCTACTGAAATTCCTTGTATATTTTGCGTTCAGACATGTTTAGTTCGGTTTCACACGAGCGAAATGAGCGTTTGAGAGTTTTGTTTTTAAAGTGAATGTTTCAAGCGTTTTAAAATTTTAGAAAGGCAAGGTATCATTTTTATTACTTACGAGAGATTTTAAAACAGTACTAAAATTTGCACCTACAATTGATTTTAGGTGGAATGTTCAATTTTCCAATCACCGTAAGTTCAAATGATTTTGAGTCCCAAACTGAACTTTTGACCTCATTTAAATCATTTGATCAATTCATCAAGAGCAAGAGTGGTGTTCAATTTAAATTAAAAAAATAAGCCGTAAGTTCAAATGATTTAAAAAACTGATGTAAAACACGTCCATTCTTTTAGTCCCAAACTGAACTTTTGACCTCATTTGAATCATTCAATCAATTCATCAAGAGCAAGAGTGGTGTTCAATTTCAATTTAAAAAATTGCCTGCATTTGTAATTGAGCAATTTACTGAGTGCGTATTGATTTGCGGCAAGCAGAGCATTCGGTTTAAGCGTTGCTCAAGATGGTTTCGTGTAATTTCATTTCACCCACAGAGCCAATACTTTGATTGCGACGACGACTTCGACGCGTACTCCGAGTACTCCGATAAATCGTACGATGTCGATGACAACCTGTACCCGCACCGAGCGTACTACGCCGAGACCTCGCCCGCCGGTGCCAGAGTGTCCGATTCAGCAATCACGAACCATTACGACTCCCAGCGACGATCCTGGGACGAACCGGACGGCCAGCAAGATTTCAACGGTAATGAATGCCAACATTATTTGCATAACATTCAGCGTCGTTCGTCTTCATTGGATGTGCCATCGGAGCAGGAAGCGTATGCAGGAGCTTCCGATGAGCCGAGCGAGGACGAGCAGGCGGCCGGTGGTGCGGTTGCATGAGACAGGTGAGTTTCAAAAATGGACCATTTGTGGACCGATCGGTCTGCAAACGATCCCATCACTTCCATTAACACCGGTACAAAATGGTATGCCGTTTGAATGGCGATTTCTGTGCTTCACGCATGAAACTCAAGTGCCTCAAAGAACGTTGTACAGGTTGCAGAAATTATTCACGAACAAAGCAGTGCTCTCGAAGTAATGTAAAACTAAATTCTCCTCGGTATTCACACCCACACACCCAGTGCTCCGTGATTAATGGACTAAACGAAAGCACTCGTCGGGAAACAATCTGCCAGGAATTGACTCATATTGCCAATCAATCTGCCAACCATATCTACATATGGTTCGCACGGTTCCATCGATGTTCTCATAAATATTCTCCGATTTCCCGGCCACAGGACGTCGGCTCCAGCAGCCACCAAGGAGGAGGAGGAGGAGGACACTCCAGCGACACTGTCGGCTACCGTACGGGAGGAAGAGAGCATTGTGCTGGTCACCGTCGATGGGCTCAACTGCGCCAACGGACCTGGCAGTCAATGCTCCTGTTCGTGCTGCTAGCATTTGCGATTCGTTTTATTTATTTATCCATCGACGGAAAATGGTGATGCGCCGGATCACTGTAACCCTTGAACCGGGAAAGGGAAAGCTTACTGTACACGGAAAGTTGTTCCGATGAACACTTTCGATAGGAAAGCATCCCTGGTTTTCTGTTTGGATTTACAGTTATTTAAAAACAGAAGCGGATGGTTAAAAGTGTCACAATTTCATCATTATCCTCTTAGATCAGGATCAGTTGTATAGGGTGTTGTAAAATTGGCTTCTAAAAACAAAGTGAACCAAACGTTGATTTTAAAGTAAGGTGGTAAGAGCATAATAATTTGTAGTAGTTTTGCACTTTTTAATTTGTTGTTCACCAAACTATAAATGAAACGTTATTTTGTCATTTCATCACAAACAGATGTGAGTTAGGAAATTTTTACGCATTAAGTGAATGGAAAAAAGAAAAACCTGTTAAAACTCCTTTTCATCTATATAAATAAATCAAAATTTTATTCCATGAGCTACGTGTTCAGCATATTAAGATGCCTATGGTTGTAGATTAACATGTTTGAGCCTCCTCCTCTCCCCCGTTTTTGAAACACAACAGGCCAAATGCTGGTCCAGACCAAAATCAAATGCAAATGCAAATTGAGAATGCGTATGTTGAAGCACTAGGCCGCGCGCCCTAGTGAAGGCCTTGGTTACCGCACAAGTTCGCCTGACCCGTTCTTATGAATTGCGAACGTAAATATATATACACAGCCATAACATATAATATTATATTCCCGATTCTGAAACGGCGACGTAGGCTTAACGTTATGAAACCTTACGACTCTACAAGTATGTATGCCAAATAAAGCAAACAAATGCGAAATGTGCATTTCAAAAAAAAAAAAACAAATCAAAAATATACAAACCATTCAAACTAACTGATGTGTGTAAATGAGTGTCGTGCATCCTTAAGAAATCTGGTAAAACGGTAAAACCTTGTTATTGCATATGCCTTTGTACTCACGGCGGAACAGTTGTTTAAGCTCCGCGGGACGGGAAAGCGAACGCAAGCTTGAACGCGCCATGAAACAATACTTAGTGAGTGAATCTTTATATTTTAGGAGAAAATTTCTGATCTTAACAAAAATCGAAAACAAAGCAAAAATATTGTTACTAGCCGAGTTACATATATAAAACACCCAACCAAAGAGATAGAAAGGTAGCATACAGGATGATTGGACATGGTGGAGCCAAATCAACTGAAAACCATGAAAAAGAGTAACACTATCTATGAGACATGGTGCATCGTGTTGGAACAGAGCTGCGTTCCTGTATTGAACACTGTACTACACCTCTAGGACGATGCGATATGATCTGAGCCAAAAATTCTTAAAGCTAGTCGACGGTAGGAGAAGAAAAAGTAAAACTGTTGGAACTGACGATACTTTCAATAAAAATTTAAACTGACCTTATAGTATAATCATATTTTGTATAAGACTATGATGTAATAAATTATAAGCGAGCTTTCCCAATTCATAAAAGGTAAGTGTCAAATCTTAACTTGAATACTAACGTAAATAATAGAAAGCTTAGCTAGTATATTATAGTAAATAAAAATGTTACTCACTTGTGGACCTCTCCTTCGCCCGAAAAGCGGCGCTCAAATTGCAAAAAAAAATTTGTTACAGTTTAGGTCATTCCGTCCGGAACGGGATACCAATAAGGAACCTCGTTGGTCACACGTGTTGACAGCTGTCGCCGAGCATAGGTTCCGAAAATGGGAAAGTTTGTAGGCTACTGAGAAAATGCCTCTCTCCAATCAATATCGCAGACATAGTTTGCAGATAGAAATTTCGATCCATAAATAAGATCTTGGAATTCTCGAGGCTGTGTGGGTCGTGCGAGGCTTTGTGGTATGTGACGCACGAGTTTTCTGTACGTGACATTAAAATATCTGGGAAAATATTAAGTTGTTCCACGTAGAACGTATGTTGTTGCATCGATGGTTTCGATTGCAAAGTGGATATATTTTCTTTTCTTTTTTCACGACAGTAGCTTTTCGAACTAAGTTATATTAGGCAGAAAGCAAAATAGTAGTTTAAGAAATGATATTTACAAACGAGTACATGTATAAATAAATTAAATGCAAATGGTTAAATTATCATGTTCACAGCATAAGGCTGTTGCAAATGATGCCTCTTCAACACTTTCAACAGCCATCAATTCTCTTCAGCTGGAATCAATAACCATTATCGGCCGTTATAAATTGCCCGACTGTTATTGTACTTGTGCTGTCTTGTTTCACAGATCAATTTCTGTTTGGTGTTGTCGCTTTTCATAACGGAAATGAAAAATACAAAAACAGAAAAACAACATCAGTTGATACAACAAAATATTTTCTCCTGCGCCATCGTTTGCTTTCGCATGGCCTTTTTTACCCACCCGGAGGGTAGATTTTTCCGGTATCCCATCGATCAATTGGTTTGGTTGTACAAAATATCCTCTTGTCTCCGTCGAGCGCAGCTGTTTACTGATTTTGTTTGCAGATTTGTTTTACTCGTTCTATTGTTTCTTTTCCGCTCGGGCGGGAAATGCCTGGAAGCCGGTGAGCAGCGAGAGGTTTGTTGCAATCTGTGCGCCTTGTGTTAACATTGACAGCACGATTAGGACGGGATAAATATGAAGCAACGGGAACATGTGTCTGGATAATACGTACGCCAACAGAAGGATATCTAACATGTTTCGCTATTTTTCGATATCGTTCTGTCGGTGGGGTTATTCAATTTGAAAAACTTCCAACTGCATGTTTCTGCTGAACACAATTCAATAAGTGCACATAGGTAAGCAGTAGCGGTTCAGCTCGTCGGGAAATTTATGGCCATCAAGGCGACGCCTAGGTTAACGATGCGGACAGGCAAGACAGGACCGGAGCGGGATTTTGATCTCACCATTTGTAGTAAATTAATATTATGTGTCACCTCGCTTGATGTTGTGTCAAACCTTGGCCATAAATTTGGACCGCCTGTACGATGCACCGTAGCAGTGCCTTGTTCTCTCCCATAGGCATAGACCGAGGACCCGGTACGGACGTTGATGTATGGCCTAGACACGGTAGCGTATTACCGTGCAGCGAAGTCAAAACGGCAAACCTTTACGATGCGACTGGGCGTGGTGTTGAGCCCGGCACCATAAATTAGACATTCGAGGCCCACACGGTGACGAGCCGACCCGGTTTCGTTGCAGCCCAGGACATCATTATGTCTTCGAGCGACAAAATACGATACGCCCAAACGCTACGGAGGGATCATTATTGATAGCACTTTGACCGGAACCCGGTACGGTACGGTGCATGGTTTAAACTTCATCAGCTTCTCGTTGATGCACCATACGGCAAAAAGCCCAATGCACTCTCGGAGGGGTTCACCCTACGCTGCATTGTGGTTAACATCCCTTAATGCACGCTAGGTGCATGTGTTTCGTTTCGGCCAACCAAAGAGTGGCCCTCTCCAAAACTCATTTCCAAAGAAATAACCAAACCATTCCGCATATTTCGCACTTGTTTTCCGGCGGTGGCGTTGGATATATTCCCATATGAAAACGAAGTTTGCCCCACTCACCGGAAGAAGGTGAATTTAGCACGGAAGCAGCTACTATGACAGCGGCGTCACTTATTTTCACGGACCCGAGGACCGCGATCTGCAATCCCGACGAGGAAGTTTTTCCATTAAATTTTTCAACACAGCACTGCCTGCATTTTCCAACAGATTATTCCATGGCCGACACTCCTACTTGGGACGAGAAAAAAAGGAAAGAAACGAGAGGATCGTTAGAAACATAAGAATGAATGCTCCACTCCACTCCGGGCTGCTGCTAAATAATCGCGAAAGAAACTTTTAAGTGAAGTGCAGTAATTTATTGGAGTTGAAGAAACTTTAGAAAACAGGCTGAAAAGATATTAAATATTTGTCAGTTCATATCAGGCGGAAGTTGCGAAGCTGCAAGTGGAATGAGCACAAGGTAATAAAAGTGTAGAAAAAGGGAATGAATGTTAGCCAGCAGGGAAGCTGAAGTTGCTAGCGGTTTGGAACTGCCAAGTAATAAGTGCTGAGCACAGGCGGAAAAGAATATCGAACAAACAGTGACAGTTAATGATTCGGTGAGAGATGGTAGAATCATTTGAAGGGTATTTGAGTTTTTCAGCGGAGAGCTTTTGGATCTTGAGAATGCTATATCGAGCATATTAATGGTTTTTTTTTATTATTTTCAAATACTTTCTTTCAGTACCATTGCAAAAATGACGATAAGAGTTAGAAATACTTTTCAAAAATTTATTTATAAAACAAACCATTTACCTTCGCTCGCGGCGCCTAAGTATGCACAAATGAGTATCATGCAAAGTAACAATAATTGAGTGAATTAATGAGGTGCGCCTAAGTCCGCATTTCATATGATTAATTGCTGTTCCTTTTTCTTGGGATTCTTTTGAATAGCACACTTTTCCTAGTTTTCCCTTTCCCTTTTGTTTATTCTATGGAAACAGGTCTACCACTCTATTTTCCGCATTCATCCTAATGCAAGCCCATTTCTCATCATGTACAGCAAGATTGCCTTGGTGCAAGTGAAGCGGTTTATTTTGTAACGAACCAAAGATCTTCATGTTGCCGCAATGTCGCATTCATTCGACTGAATAACGACTTGTACGTTCCAGAAGAGGTGTTTTAATTATGGAAGGTACTCGCGATTGCCGCGGCTCGTATTGCATGAATACGAAAATGTGACAGCTTCGTTAGCCTGGGTTAAGTATGGAGCAGAAATGTGGCAGGCAGTTTTCTTTTCAACAATCGCTTATGAAAGCCAACGAGATATGACAACATTCATCCTTTCGTTTGTCATTCAATTGCTGGGAAATATGTACGACTGCTTACTTACACACACACACAGCTCAGATGCCAACGTTTGTCTGATTTTCGTAAAAAAATCTCTTTTCAAACATTTTGCATTAAAGCATGAAACGTGAAATGAAAAACAAAACAAATTTTAAACTCGGCTTTGCTTCTAGGATTTCTAGCGCAGTATTCTATTCTACAAACACTGCATCCTTTTCGCTGTACCAGAATGTCGGAATATAAAAGAACGAATAACAAATGGGTGTGTTTTTCCTACCGCACCTGCTGGGAAATGCTTTGCAATATCGGAGGGTAAAATGTCGGAAATGTTCCGGCAGCAGCTAGTAACACAACACGGGAGCCGCTGTTCCAAACACGAAAACATGTTCAAAAGTTAGCTGCAACGAACACGAAAACATCGCTCCTAAAAAAGTTTGCAACTGCACAACCCTGCACAAAAGGGAGGTAGGGTTGATTTTCTTTTTTTTTTCATTTTCATTTTACACAAACCGGATCAGGAACAAATTTCGGAACGACAAATATGCGATGAACACAAATTAAATGCATGTTGCTGGCAGTTTACCTGAGTTTTTGCACCTTAACTTAATTAAACATCAACGCTTATACTTTTGTTTGGGCAAGAGTTATATAAAGAGTTATTAAAGAGTTGCACGGTGGCTTTTGAGGTAAAACATCAACAATAAGGTGGTTTCTCCTATTCAGCATTTTAGTAACTTCTTTTGTTTCAAGTTAATTTTAAAATCGTTAACAGGTTTTCTCTTATTTTAAAAATTTCATTGCTTTTCCCACAATGTTTCCGTTCCGCCTAATGGAAGGGCTCCATATCCTACTC
>KE525340.1:1051617-1074109 GCA_000441895.2 Anopheles sinensis | reverse complement strand
GTAAAAAAAAAAAAAAAAAGCCGGTGGCATGGCGAAAATAAAGGGCAGCCTAGACGTTGGAATTCAATTTGCATAACAGCATCCTTGCCCTAGTTTTCCGGGCCGGGAAACGGCATCGGTTCTCTCGGTTGGTGGAAAGCAAAAAAAAACGGAACGGGACGGAACGGAACAAATAATAAAATAGGCAGTCAAGAAATCTCCACCGGCATCGATCCGGTGGAAACCCCTCTACGGTGCTTGCCGGAAATAGTGGGCGTCGTGCATTCGTGGGAAAGGCCCGGTCGCCGACGGCGGGTGGAAAAGTCTATAACGTAAGTGTAAATAGCGCAGCACCTAGTTGGGCTGGGAAAATTCCGCCCGGAAGTATCCGGCCACATTATGCCTGCCTTGCAATTTCTTCCTTCCGCTGTCAATTGCTTTCAATCAGCTTCTTGCGTACGCGGAGCTTTCGGTCGCTCGTTCGCTCGTTCGCTCGAACCAAATACCGATGTACAAGGGCAAGGGAGGCGGAAGCGGCACCAAGTGAAAGTGCTTCCCTATGTAACTCGATACCCAGCCCTTCCGGCAAACATGCTTCAAATGGTGCTATCTTTATCAGCTCGATAATGGTATCCGATTTTTGCGACATTCCACCAGCGCTAGCGAGTGGAACAACGAACGAAAAAGGGAATGTCTTAGAAGTGGATTGATTTTCCCAACGCAGAATCGGTAGAACGTCGGTAATTCAATCGGGCAGCCACTTTCAACTCGTGGAGGGGGTTTTCTGTTTTGTTTACGATGGCTCACATTCCCGGAAAATAAACCCTCTCTATTTGGGCTGCATAATGCCGGAAATAGCAGGCATCTTACGTTTTTTTAAGTTTGGCAACCAGAACAGTTAATCAAAAGGCGGTCGCTTTTCACTGTGAATGCCGTTTGATGTTTTTCAACACTCGAGTCGGTTTTCTCGTATTGTTGTGTTACTCGAATTAAATGTCGCATTTTTACACCAAGCGAATGTATGAAGTATTTTCATATATTATTTCATTATATTTTTAGTTTAGTTAGCGTAGATTTTATTGATCGAACATTAATGCTGCTCGGATTTTACCTTCATTTTTAATTTCAACGTTTTTTGATAGTGTACCATTTTATATTAAAGGTTAAACAAAAAGCATAAATGGCCTGTATAATTCTTTAATATTCATCCCAAACACAAATTATATCCTATAAGACTTTAAAAAATAAATATGGTGAACACAAATTATCATCTTACCATATTGAGGAAAAAAGGGGGTGGCCATGGCGCAGCGGTAGCACAAGAAAACACCACGCCATAGGTGTGAGATCGAATCCCGAGTCTGGCACTTCCCGGTATTACGAACAGCTGACCACCGATCTATGATATTACCGTCTTTCGGTCACAGTAACTCTCCATGGAGAGAGGCCTTGTCTCACTAGAGGGGGATGTTGTAACACATAAGAAGATATTGAGGACAACATTGGTGCAACTGAATATAATGATATAAAATTTATCCTATTAAAAGTTTTATGCAATTTTACTCTTGGTCGTACAACAAAACAGTTTAAAATAATCAGCTTTCACCTTCAATTTAATACCAGTTTGGATATGTAATGGGAAGAACTTTGCGATAGAAAGTGTCTTATTGATGGAAAAGGTGTATTGAAGCGTGTTCAGATTACCGTACGCAGAATACAAAATGATTAAAAAGGCACTATCATGACTCTATCTCAAGGGACTTCTAAGGACGCACCCACTCACATGAGATGGCCTATTAAAATAATTGCCCGGTGTTCAAGTGCCATTAAGGGAGATGCCAAAATGAAATTACGTTACGATGAGTGATTGCAACAGTGTGCGCGTCCCCATCATACCACCGCCGCTCCGGTCATTATGCAAGGGAGATGATTTTTATTGCAATTAATGTTACCGACGGGACACATTCGACACGCCGCCTTCGGTGGAAAAGCGGGCGAAAGGCTGTAATTAAAAATCATTGTCCTTTACGTGCAGTCCCTTTGAAATGGGATTTTACGGTGGATCGGTTTAATCGTGCTCGGGTTTTTTCGCTACCGAGCTCGGATTACGCCGCTCGCGTGCCGTGTCGTGGGCTCGATGAAAACTCGCGCGTCAAGAAAATGGAAACCAGATCAAAGGCCGGATTGACGTTCGCGAAAAGCTAGCGAGTGAACCGTACGTTCGCCAGCGGTGCGCCGGTGTTTCCTTGCGGTGGTTGTTTATTTGGGATTTTTCAAACCGAACGAAAAGGGAACCATGTATTTATAATGCCCTACCGTACGTCGGGTGAAATCGGGCCCACCACTTCCTAACGCGCTTAGCAGGTGATCCATCTCGTTGATGAACCCCAGCCGAGCATACATATTTTATCCGTTCATTTAAGAGATGAGTGACGTAAAATTTACATAAAGTAAATTGAAAAGGACATCAAAGTGAGCAGAAACGTCTCGCCGTTGACGCAAGCCGGCGGCGTTGACAACACCACCGAAAGCTCTCGGGGCAGCTTTCTCGCTTGTTTTGGTATGTGTGTGTGTGTGTGATTCCTTTTTAATGAATTAGAAACTTTCCATTATGCTCCTTTTACCATCGATGTTTGCGCCACGAGTGATTGCGAGAGACGTTGAAGTAAAGAAGTGGCATGGTGGTTTTACTGAAACTATAAATTATTATTTGACACTGCGTGACACGTCAATTGGAGTGCAGGGAAAATTTATTCCCATCGCCATTTTACTGACTCTCGTAAAATCATGCATCTTCAATCGACGTACCGCAGGCTTACGTTAATGTCTGGCGGTTTATGACACGGCGCATTCTTCCACATTTCGATCCGTCGAAGCACTCGCCCAGAGTGAATCGCAAAGACGTTGAATCATTTATCATTTTCCGCGTGGATCTTGGGTGACTTCTTTTTATTTCGACAAGCGCCTCATCTTTCCATCGTCCTTTAAAGAGCAATAAATCACCCACGATAATACGAATTCATTCGAGCTCGTTTCCTTCTGACCTTTTGTCAGTTAATCCGTCAGCGGAAGAGCGATGAATTGCTCTTTATGTTCGAGCTAATAACTTTAATTGATAACCTGTCGGGAGAAAAATCTAGGATCCCGCTTCTAAATTGCCTGTGGGTCAAAAGGATTCTCCCTCGAGGCTACCATTTGTTGACTATTTTGAGCGATTTGTAACACAATCGACTGTTTGGAATGTATATTTGTCACTTTGCCACATTTGCCACGGTGAGATGCTGTCACCGATTTTGAATGGTTTATTGCCATAACACGATGAGGCATTTGATTTTTTTACCGGGATCAGTTCCATCATGGCTAATCGTTTTCAACCGTCACCGCTATCTTGTCTTGAATAGCGAACTTTTTTTTCCAAGACGCCACCCATTATGTGTCAGCATTTTTAATTCATCCAAAACGCCAAAACACATCCCAGCGATAGGCAATAAAACATAAATCCTTAATTAATGCCCTGAATTACCGAACCACGCTGCACTGGGCGGAGGAGATAATTTCCAACGTTCTAAACGGCATTATCAATCACGCCCTAATCGGCTCTGTTTATGACCTTGTAACGAAAGAGAAATGGGTTAGCGTTTAGGAAAGGTCCGGGTAAAACGTTTTTGAAATTTGGTGGATAAGGTTAAGTGGGGGATGTTCAAAACATGATAAATATCGAAGTGAGGACACATGCAATACTGAAATAAGGTGGCACAATAAAAAATTACAACATTTTTAAATGAAAGATCAAACGTGTAGTACATAAGTGTAAATTATAATGTGGGTCAACGTACCTATCTTACAAAACTACACGTTCACGACACAATCATTCTTGATGATTTGTAAAGCTTTCGGGCATGCGATGCTTCATCTTTGTCTCCCTCTATTGCGATTCTTTTCTCTTGTTCGCTCTTGTACGGTGCCCGTCCCATGCTGTTCTATTTATATCCAACCGCAGCATGCTATCGATCAAAACATGCAATTACGGTTAACCGGAATTATGATATCAATTATGAACAGGCTAATCATGTCACCCCAAAAACCACACGTAATCACTGGAAGAGTGCTAAACCGCGGCAGTCTGGGTGAGTGGCGTAATGTGTACTTATACAAACATCCATATATTAAATCAGGGAATGGAGTAAAACCACACGTCCTATGCACTATGTGGTTGCATGCCGAAAGGCTAGTGGAAAGTAGTGCAGTGTATTTCATCAAGAATTAATGTTAACTGCTTTGTTATTTTATTATTTAATTTTCTATCGTATATGTTAATTATTTTTTATCGTAACCTTAACGAACGGAAGCCTATACTGTTGTTTTTAACTTTAAAATACCATGGATTTAATCACCAAGCATTAAAATACAACTCAATACAAAAGTCATTTTTACCGTACCTAGCACTTTGTCAGAAACATTTGGGAATTTTAATTTTCTTTCATTTTTAAGAGTCACCAAATGTAAGATCATGCATAGGTCAATATGCTGGCCATCGTTTACTGAAAAGGACACTAAGAGTGAAACGGGGACGAAAAAGTTTTCGGTAGAATAATTTCTGAAACAAACCGTTACCCAAAACCGATGCACATTGACCGCACGAAGCAAAAACTGAGCCATCTGTCAGCCTTGACAAAATGAGCCGGATGGAGAAATCAGCTTACTTCCAGCACTTCACACCAACCGAGTAAACATTTTGCGATGGTAGACGGATGCAAACAGGATTAAAAACTGTGGCTCAACTGTGGCTGAAACGAATGAGCTTGCAGTCAGTGAATGTTTTTGTTTTGTTTTATTTTTGCGTTTAAAAATAACCCTGGCGAGAACCTTTAAGTACAATGTGCGAGTTGAGATTGAAAGATTGGAGTATTGGTGGAATCCGGGAAGCAGTCTGGGATGCAGGGGGAAGACAAAGGAAAGGGGATCAAATTTTGAAACTAAAAATCAACAAAAGATTAAATTACTTTCAAAATTGGAATCCTCCGAAGGATATCCTTTTTAGGTCGCGGGATGAACTTCTGTATGCTGAAGAAATACTTCCAAAACGTAGGTTTGGATCGAAGACCTAGCCGAAACAATTATCGTAGATGAAAGATTTGAAATAGATGGGTAGGCAACATATAATTTTAATAGAAAAATTACGAAACGGACGGCTTGCTCTTTAATTTCACATCTTTCATTTCCGAATTTGCCTACCGATTGTGCAAATTCTCTCTCTCTCTCTCTCTCTCTGGCCTGGGTAACGAACCTATTTATAACGTCGGCACCGGGGAAAATATTCGCAAACTAACAGAACCATTCTGGTGGAAAATGCGGCTTCCCTCGGAGCACCGCACCGTTCCGGTGGAAACTTTGACATTAGGCGGTAATCCAATAGACTTCTTAATGCTGTAGAAGTTAACGCAAAATCCGGGGTGTTGTGTGTTTCATTTCTATTCGTTTTTTACTCACGGCGATATTCGTTCTCCTCCGAGCTACTGAAATGGAAATGGGCCCGAGGAAAGAAACAAAAAAAGGCTACGAAGAGAGTCAAATCTCATTTTTCAATTTCCTTTTCAATTTCCTTTGCAGTGTCTCAGCGTGGTGCAAGTATTTTGTCACTGTAGTCGGGTAGTTACTACGGACGGGCGGTACAATTTTGTCGACCATCTCGAGCAGCTTTCGGTTGTCGTTTCGGTTGTAGCTCAAATTTCTACGAAGAATGGCAGGACATAATTTCGTAGATTAAATATTATGATATCCGGCTAGGTCAACGTAAATTATGAAATGTGAGATCCGTCCACGCCGTAGCTCAGATGTTGGACGTATTGAGCCTCGGGACCGGGGGATAATTCGTTCGCTAATTATCTTTCTCGTTTTCGTTTGTGAAAAATCATCATGTCAATTCTATTCTTTTCGAAGAAATGCTTTAAAGTGTAAAATAATAATTTTTTGATTCTATATTTGTACCCTATCAAGTAGAATTCACCTTTAAAATTAAAGTATGTGTAGAAAGATAATACATTATATTGAAGCATTAATTCTTTGTTCGGACAAGTACACGTACATATATTAAACCACCAACTCGTTCCGCTTGGCGTTCGTCCCACCTGTGCGGTACCGAGAATGGCAATAAGTTGAGCAGAAATTGATTGGCGGCTAAAATGATGGGCCGCTGTCCACAGTTTCCGTTTTTCCCTGTTCTTTTTCGCCGGATACCCGCACGTTCTCTGAATTCTTAATCGAGCGATACGCTTCCGGAGAAAGCGAATTTTACAAGCGGGAAAACCAAACTCCTTGGAAACTGGAGAACAAAAAAGGAAGCCAAAATGAGTCGCACGGAGTTTTACTTTGCTGCTTACGCGAGAAAACTTGCTGCTTCGGTGATTCTTAGTTCTTGGCTAACGAAAACTTTCATGAACAATTTATTGGCGATAAAAAATATATATACTTGGAAAAAAGAATATCTCTTACGCTACGCTTTTGGTCGAGCTTGGAAATATGTTTTGTTATGCAAATTTAGTTATGCTGGAAAATAACAACCACACAGTTTTTTTTAATTCCTTAAACACTGTGATACGTATCCTTGAGTTTTCCATCAGCGAATCAATAAAGTTATACTTTGATTGATTTTTCCCAATAACCGCCCAAGCATAATGCTGATTATATATCCATTGTTCTTGGTACAATAATTCCCGTCCCGCATTATTTAATTCCAGGGCTATGCACGAGACCCGTTTTATGCTTGAAAACGCTAAATGTATGCAAATTCAAATAAAAAAACCTGGGTTGATTCACCCTGGCCGAATGGCACAAGGAAGGTAAAACCTCAATTTTAAAATATGAACAACATTTTAATTTCACCAAATTTAAGGTCATTGTGGATTTTCAAATCACTTCTACCATAAATAGACTAAAGCTCTTGAAAAGAGGTTTTTGTAAACCATTGAGATAAAAAGGGCAACACATATTTTATTTACGAAAGACGGACAGAGTAAAACTAAAAAAGGTGGTAGGGCATTCTGCTCTCAACCGAAATTTCCTATTTTCCAAGATTTTCATCTATCAGTACCACCATTACAGGCTCTCAAATCCTTCCAAAAATACTGTGTCAACAAGTACACTCTTGTTTGGAAAACTAGGAAAAAGATGCCTACGATATTTGAGCTGATTCAGTGCCCACCTGGTTCCGGACATCCTTAACAATGTCATGACCAATGCGGGGCGAGCGAAAAAAAAGGTACTTTTTTCACCCCCCTGAAGATAAGCTTGGCTTCTTGTGACATAATCAGGTCTCGAGTTTCCTTAAGCCGGTCTCCGGTCCGTATCCACGGGGCACAAGGACTCGCTTGTAGTGTAGTGGAATAGACTCGAGCTCAGTGTCCACCTTCTGCGAGGCTGCGTGTCTCAAGCATCTGTCCACTTCGTCGCCCTCTTGCTCATCTTCCCCCCCTACCCCGCTAAGAGCCGGCACGGTAAATCAACACTTTACCCTTCGCCGTAAGCGAACAGAGCGCTGAAAAGTGGCCCCCGCTAGGAAAGCTCAGGCACGCAGCTCAAGCGAACACGCTGCCACGCCGAGCAGCAAAATGGGGGATTCTCAAGTTAATAAAGTGGGCGAGCGTAAGCATCGAGGGAGAAACGGTGGAAACCAGGTCCGTTTTCGACCGACACCAGCCAGTCGAGTCCCATCCCTGTTTATCTCTTCGCCGAAAAAGGTCCGCTCGCATGGTAGATTCCATGCATGTGTAATGAATACAAAATTGACGGATTTTGATCCAGCCCGAAATTTCTAATTTAGATTGCAGCAGCGTTTGTCGGGTTAGGCGTACCTTTTTCGACCCTCCCGCGCTTCTTGCTCGTTGCTTCGCTTCGATGGTGGATGGTCTTTCCGCTTCCTAAAATGCCTTTGTCAAGTGCACTGAGGGCGGACAAATTTGGCCCCCGCCCCGCAACTATAGTATTTTATCCTCAAGTTGATCTCAAGTGGGTTGCCGTTTCGCAAGAATCTCTCCACGTGGCGGATGGGGGTGGAATGTCGTCGTAGATCCTTTCGTAGAATGGGAGACGGGACCGTTTGCTTCGTTGCTGACCCAAATTCTGGGCCCCTGGTACATATCCCGTTACCCGGTTGCCCTTTTACCGCCCGGGGCGGTGCCGTGTTTGGAAGAAACTTGGCTGCTTCGGTTGCCCACCCTGGGTCAAAGATCACCCGAATTGTCTGAAGCCCGGTGTCGTCTACCCTTAAAACGGGTTTTCGATGATGAGAATCGCCGGCCGCTCGATTTATATAACATCTTCTCGAGCAAATAAATGCAAAAGTTCGACTACATTGGGTGGGCGTTTTTCATTGAGTGCTTTACTCAGTCCATGAGATTCAAAGCGTAGAAAAACTGGCCCATGTAAGAGATATCTTGAAACAAAATAATAAACTTCAAGCCCCCGATAGCATGCTTCTATTCTTACACCTTCCACACTGGCCGAGACCCTTCGCTTTCATTTACCAGTATTTATTGCACCCGGGAATTTGCTTACATAAGACGCCGTGGGCCTTTGTGCAGCGCACGGGAAAAGGATTGAAAATCCCTTCATCCATTATCCTTCACCTGCCCCGGGAAGGCAGCGAGCGTATCGTTCGTACCGGCCACGTGGTATAGGCCTTTCGCCATTCGCGCGCTCCTAGCAAATCCTTGCGAAATGGTGCTGCGTCATGAACCTTTCACTACCAAGAGTATGTGTTTCGGATTGTGTGTATGTGTGTGTGTGCTGGCACAACGGCATCATCAGCAGCAGCCTGGGCAACAACTCAGGGCCTGCTTAGTGAACGGTGAGATAAGTTTTCCATTTGCTACTTCATCGCTTTTTTTTCTCTCTCTGCACTCTACGGCCCTCATTGTTGGGACCGTGGATCGAATGGAAATAAAAATGCTGTTCGCCTTACATCGTGTGCCCGGGTTGGACTTTGAGCCCGTTTGTTTAGCACTTGCCACGGACGATTGCTGTTAAGTAAGAATGGGGAAGAGAAAAAAGCATCTTTCATATGAAATATGCCTCGGTGTGCAAGGGAAATACAATGGATCTTGAAGAAATCTTTTAACCAACTGCCGTATGAAAATGCGGTATTCAACAATGTCAATGCACAAAAGAGAAACTTATGCGTTTTTGTGAAATTAAGATCTGAACGATCATCAAAATGTACTTGCCAAACAAATGGAGCATAAAGTCGAAAATTGAGTTCAGGGGGAAAATAATTCTAACTAAAGCTCACCCACCGGAAGGGGATTAGCTGGGGGAAAACATCGCGTACGTGTTCATCGAATTTTCCCGATGATTTCCTGTGTCCAATGATGTTAAATTGAACCGATCAAACAACGGAAAATCGGTTTATGATACTCGGAGCATTACTCAGTTCTCCCACAATCTACGCCCCCCTTCCCTCTATGCCTCCTGTGTCACTCGGGCTTTGGCTTGAACAATCCTGTCAATCGACGGGAAACCGTGACCCTTAGTCCTTTCGCATTGGAGCGTTTTGATTTTGCATTCGCTTGGATGAATTTGTTTCGAACCATGTCTTCCACGACCCCCGGCCAGGTAGGACGTGGGAGGAAACGGCCTTGATTGGATGGCAGCAGGGCGGAACAATGTGTAGAAAGTAAACGGAAGCCATTCGAATTTGGATTCGATTTTTCACGTCGCTAGATTATTATGTTTTTACCTTCTTGAAATGACATTGGAATGAAAACGTATAGGCAGGTGATTGGAAAATCCAAATAGAAAATATTTCCTAGAAATGGTACCGTTGTCTAACCGACCAAGGTATTTATGTTTTCTTTGTATTTCGGAAACCACTCCCGTTTCCTACAGGTCTTACGAATCGAATAATCAAATTCGCCTCCTGTCAACATAATTTTCCCCCCAGTTGATAATAACTACAACGGTTGCCAAACGAACTAGCAATTAATGGCCGACAAACAACCGATTGTGATGAATTGGCAACGTGTTTTTACTCCGCACGCTCGACCAACCACCGTCCGTCATCATTATGGGTTTGCAAATTATGCTGAATTAATCTGATTTGATCTCACACCGATAATGTGTTGTGCCGCGCGCGAATAAACAATCGCCAATCAGTTGTTGAATCGATGAATTTTCATCTGATTGCGCGTTGGCTTTGTGCGGATGCCTAATTAGGCAAAAATAGTGCCAATGAACGGTAGGCCTATTAGTACCTTTCTTTTTTTCTCCGCTGGGTTGATTGAATGCGGATTGGAGGATGAAGTTTAAATAACCGTTTGATAAATTCCCTGTAAAATCGGTTTATTGTGCGTCTTTTCCGATGTGCTCTTGGGTTGCTATTTGAATATTGAAACCATTGCAGTTTTTAGACAAGCTTTTATTTCCTGTATAAATAACTTCAATCGCTGACATGTGAATATACGAACCGCCTCCACTTCTCTTTTATTTACTAATTTAAATATTGTCGTAAAATGATACGGGCTTCATTGCATCTTAAACATAATATTTTTTCCAGTGAATAAGCGTTTCAACCGATTTCTTTCGGGGAGTAATTTTTCACAAAATGTTTTGTGTAGGTTCAAAATAAATAAAAGCATTAATGTGTTTTTAGCTATCAAAGCAAAAAAGCTAAAATGTCACACCAACCTGAGGGCTTTCTCTTTCCTTCTCTTTGCTTTGGCGTCAATAAATTCCCAAAATGAACGAAAAAATAATCGTTTTTCAGAATTCTGTCTGCCACAAACAGCGGCGAAGCGGGAGATGAGATTGTTTTAATATTTTACCATCTTGTTTTGGGCACACTTTGCAAAATTGATTCCCTTGGGCTTGTTACATATTTGGAAAATAATGCCAGCTTCCACGAAGCACCACCCAATTCGCCGACTTAATTTCTATTTTGTCGTTTGCCCTTGTTCAGTAGCCGGATTGTGACAGGTTTTACTTTGAAACCATATTGTGTTCAGCTGAAATAGGGATTGGCAGACAGTAACAGAATTTGGTTATGCGATATGTATCCGTCTAATGGAAAAAATCGTACGATGTACATCTAATAATGAAGCGCAATAACACTTCCATTCGAATTCAATGGAACCGTTATAGTTTCAATTTTCGTTAAAGATTTACTTATAATGCTTTATATCAACCTTCTGTTAAAAATGTGTAAAAAATGTTGACAAAATATTTCTGCACATTTTCAAACATGTGTAACCGCCGAAAGTTTTGATTTGTTATCTTGCTTGGAATAAACATTAGATCCTAATCCTCTAACAATACAAATATGTCAACGATTGAATCAGAATGGAAAAAACCAAACCATATGGATATTTAAAGAATAAGTGATCCTGGCTCGGCCGTGCTCGGCAAATTGTTCCCAACAGGCCAGGTGTGGTTTTTCCTAGCATTATTTATCCACAATCCATTCCATTTCCATCCTTACGAAACTGGGCACAGAACAAACGAACCAAGACTATGAGCTTTTCGCTTTCTTGTCGCGCAAAAATTCTTTCACTTAAAACATGGCTCAAGGAGACAGGATAATGCATGATAAGCAGAACGATTGCCGCTAGCTTCGACGCTTTTCACCTCCCACTTGCACTGGCATAAGTCCGCACGCCAAAATAGTCCGCTTCGCTCATCAATATTCATGCGGCGTCAGCCGACCGGGTTGGCGGCAACGGGGCCAAACCGGCATAGATAATGCGAATCGGTTCCTCGGGATTGTTTTTCGCGCAACGGTCCAACCGTAGCTAAGGACGGGGCGACCGATAACGTCGGAGGAGCCGACCCGGGTGACACATTCTCCAGGGAGTCTCGCAGTAATCACCTCCACCGGGGAGCGTAGGGCTCATTATTGAGTCCCTTGGAATGGAAACGCTCCGAAGAATCTTGATCGGTGGCAAACGGGGAAAAAATGTGATTATCTTTTGCGTAATGCAATGCAATATTACGGTGTACGCATGAATGATTTTCCGCTGGGTTTGCTTTTACTCAATACTCATTTAGGGTACTGTCGTGAACCCACCAACACAAATTATGCTCAACGATGTAATGAAAGCAATTAATTTCACCAGATGTAATTGGAGTAGAATCAATGATATTAAATGTCTTTTCTTCCCCCGGTTTTGGTCCTCTTTCAGGCAACCGATGTCACGTTCAAATGCGGACTAGAATAATGTAATGAAGTTGCAAAAGATAGCTTTTATTGTACAGGAACAACCAAACGAGGAACGATTCCGTGATCATTTTTTGTTGGTTTCGTTATTAAATGTTTGTCTTTATTGATGAGAAGAAATTCGAAAACTTACAACTGATAGCAATTTAACAAGTGTGCACTTTATAATGAATCTGAACCTATTGTCAAGTACTTTTTCGGCAATTGATGAGATTTTTCAAAGGATAATCGTTTAATGTTTCTCCAAATGCGTTTCACAAATTAATATACAATCCCAGCAAAGCTTCATGGCAGCAAAGGTAGCACTCAACTCAGTTTCGGTGCTGCACAGAAACCGCGGATCCGGTATGAGGCATTGCGGTGAAACAAATTGTCTGTTGCGAAAGAAGAGAAACGAAAAAATAGAATGAGGAATTGTTGGTGCGCATTTTTTTACAGCTCCTCGTTTGCATACGAAGTAATTAACTTTCATCGCACATAAAATGGCGCTGGCTTTGATCAGCGTGGCGAGCACCCAGTCACTCTACACCTCCCCTGGGATGGAACGGGGGCGTGTGCCATCGAGCTGATGCTGTTGCGATGCTGCGATAGTAAAATTTCACTAGACAGCTTAATCCGTCGCAACTGCAAACAGATATACCGTGGGAGTGCTTGGAAAATAAATTTTTCCACCGACTTCCTTTCAAGCCATTTCCCGCCCAATGCCGGTTGGTCGCGCGCAGACCAGTGGAATAATTAAAAAAGGATTGGAGCAGTTTAAAATATTGAGCAATGTTCTGGAATTAAATTAATTATTGCTCGGCGCGTTTATATGGAACCGTAGACGTTTGTTTTGAACGATAAAATTGTGAGCTTTTTAAAGAGGTGTTCGTTTTCACTTTATTAAAAAATGCCGTCCTTTGTAAGCAGGATGGTTAACTATTTTAATTTTATTTTAAAGCTTGTTAAAGAAAACTGGCATTTGTATCACAGTTTTAGCAAATTTAAAATGATTACAAACACCCTCATGGATTATAATGAATCGACTACAAGGTAAACGAATAGAAAGTTAAATTAATAAACAGTACCGATTTGCATTTGAAATTGAATGTTTACACTACAAACGATAACAAGTTCTTATTTGTTTCGCATTCACTTTACCGTACAACCCAAAACCACAAGGAAAAAAAACTAAAGGAAACCTCAACCCTAAATCCATGCTTCATTAGTTATATGACCCACGACCCTTTTTGAGTTTCTTTACGCAACCGCAGCGCACAGTCGGAGCAGTGCAAATGTTTTCAATCCCGTCTCCCCGACGGTTTAAAACTTTTCAAATTATTGTACACCCCACCGTGTCACTGAATGTATCGGAAAGGTTCGGCCCCGCTCCGGATGCGGAGCGATACGCAACGAAACTTTGCGGTCTCGGTTTTGCAAACTTGTTACCATCGATAGGCAGATTAAGACACTATGCGAAAACTTTACTACCCACCGAAATCCGACCGCTTGATTCAGTGGCACGTGGAGTACGGGCCCATGTATGTAGTGGGTGCTCAAATTATACAACCTCATTTACCTTTGATGACGAACCCGTGAAAGTTTACATAATCACAGGGCGTTTGGAAATTTGCTTTATAGCAAGGGGTTTTTTTTACTTTTGCTGAATAGTTTTACCCACAGAATGTGCACCGTGGTAGAGTAGAGAACCGATTTGTCAGCAAATTAGTTACCCAACATCAGCCATAGATCATGTCTGAGAAATTCTACACCAAAGAACTTTGTGAATCCGCTTCGGAAAGGCTCTTTGTCTATAAACGCTTAAAGCCATATAGAGACTGAAGGCAGGTTTAACCTAACACAATGGCAATGAAATGTGTAGGTTAATGAGCTGCAATTGACTTCTACAAACTTCACTGTAAACTCTGCCATTACCCAACTCAAGTCGTTTTATTATCTCTCTAAATGGCCCTTTCGGTCTTCTTGATGTTGTCGTCTGAATTTCCTCACAAATCTGGCAACAAATGTAAATCGCTCCGATGGAGGAGTCTAGCGAAAATACTTTAAAAAACGTATCTTTAATGTGGTTAAACGAATTTTTCGTTATTTCCTTTGGTACAAAATGTTATTTATTTACTTTGATTTTTGACTCTTTCAGGAATCTTTCACAGATGTGCATATAGATTGGTAAATAACACTGCGTAGATAAAGATCATCTCGATTTACTTTCCGCCTATCATCCAAGGCAAATATAAACAGAATGCTTCCGAAACAGTCAAAATTCATTTTTGGTAAAAAAAAGCAGGGTCTAAAAACTAATAAACCTCGGAGGCTTAAACTTTGACCCCCAAATATTATCATATTATCCTATCAAGTTTGCTTATGTTCAATTATTACGATTTTTTTATACCTTATTGAAAACAGACTTTCAAATAATCTGTTACAAGCTGGCTTGAAAAAGCATTTTGAATTTTGCTGTTATGCTTCAGACACTATGGGATGCTATCTTCTAACAACCGATCCAACAAGGAAGGCACGTTCAATCATGACCAACCCGATAATTTAAACTGACCCGCTATAACTTTGCCGGTATGTGAGTTGCCTGAACTATGTGTCGTCTTCTGGATGGGTTCTTGCTAGCAGACCGAACTATAGTTGGTCACATGTGGCGTTAATTTATGCAGCGACCATATGTTGTCCTACCGGCCAGAGATTTTCTTTTCACGAGAGCTTTAACATCTAATACGAATTTGATAAAGGATGCCTTGGCTCACCTACTGCTCTGGGATAGAGACATTGAAATGGACAACTCCATAGAACAGCTGAGCCATCAAAAATCAAATATTTATTAAATTTTCAAACTTTATCCTTAACCTTGTAACTCCACGTGCAGCACAACAATTTTAAATAACGCTTTTTGTTTGCATTACAATTCTGTTAACATTGTATGTTATATAGTGTATTATATAAAACAGTAGAAATTTTATGAAATGTACGTTCCTACACTTAAGATGTATAAAAAAGATGCTCTGTATATGCTTTCAACCATTATTTCATCGATAATGGAGGCGCCTGGTGGTTTTCACCAGAGACGATTTCAAACGCTTCGCAATCAATATGTTCAAAAATTGTACAATAACTTGGTGAATATTTTGATTCAAGAGTTTCAGTGAATAAACGTTGAAAGTTGATGGCCAACGCATGAAGTTAAAATTATAGTTTAGAAATGATAATTGTGTTGCGCGTTAATTCGGTATTCGTAGAATTATGCTTATTTTAAAATAAAGAAATAGCTCGAATACTAGAAAAAACATGTTTTGTCACCCCGGGACAGTTGTCCAAATCTTCTTCCAAGCACATTGAGTAATGCAATGCTCAATGTCATCCAGAACCGTACTCGTACTGATCAGTAATCCATATCGACAGTTGTCGTGCTGAACTTATATCTTGAGCGTTTTCCTGCTTTCGGAGTGACAACGTCTTTGTGTCGATTGAATGGGCTGGTGACCACTGCTATCTCGCCTTGTTCCAACACGAGTGCTCTTGCGTACACCTTGCGGGAAGCAATGAATCAAACAAACCCTCAAACTATCAGCGGAAAACCACTGCTTACCACTCTCCAGTTCAAACGTCGGGCTCCTGCTGGGTTCGGGGGTCATGCATGGACAAGCATTAAACCGGACCGGATGCAACCACCAAATCAGGGCAAATTAATTGCTAGCCTAAGATGTTTGAAAGCTCCCGCCTTATTTGGCCTCAAGTGGCATGAACGCTGATTGATGGTCGTAGGAAGCCGTCAGCAATAAATTGACCCGGTGGCACATTCAATAGCAATTCAGAACGAGCTTAATTGTTTTCTGTCAGGTAATGCCAAAGGTTATCCTCTTAGGTTTAATAGGCGGAACTGGGCTCAATAGATAAACCCGTGCTGTACATTTATGTTAATGTTCGAAAACCAAATTGAAATGAAAATAGCTTATATTCTACATATAAGCTCTACATATAAGCTTCTATATTATATTCTAAATAGTTTAGTTTATATAATTAAACATCATAATTTGTCAATTTTTATTGTTCATTATTTTCATTGTTTTACAAGTAGCATACTACCAGCTAAAAACTTATCCTAGAAAAAATAGATTGCAATTTATAACCTCGAAACTACTTTCAACAATCAGCCCGATTCCCGGTCCGGGTGTTTCACCGCACCGAATGGAAAAGCAAACAACTTCCAGCGGTCGCTGGGAAAAGCCAAAACTGGATGTTTACCTTCGCCACCACCGAGCATCCAATATTTCTGATTGCTTTTGGGCACGCTGCAAAACAACCCAACTTTTCCACTGTTATGATTACTGGCTGGCTTCGTTGCGAGACACCCGGGAGCTATTTTACTACGGACCGCGATCAGCCTAACCGTTCCATTCGTATCGGTTGCTTTAATTAGTCAAACCGGAGCTGGATCGGTCCGGTTAGTGATATTTTTAAGCTCGAGTTTTCCGAATCACGCTAGCGGTTCAGTGATGCTGGAAAGGTTGGTTTTCAGAGTTGTTTTGAGTATGCCGAAAATGGTATATTGATTGAAAAATAGTTCATTATCATTATAAATGGGAAACTGAGTCCAAACAAGGTATGGTGTTAGTTTTAGCCTTCAAATATTAGTTTTAGACCGAGTTTCCGCAAGGGACTCGATCTCACAAGAAACCTCGCTGTGTTTCAATCCATCATCTTAAATTAATAACACTTGCATGTTATTTTAAGATTAACGGGAATTAAATTGGAATGGAGTCAGTCTTACAATCCTGGATAAACTTGTTTTCTCCATCAACATGAATGTTACGTATATATTTCTGTAATCTATCGACAACGAAATAATTGAAGGATTGCCCATTATAATATATAATCAGGCTGCAATCCTTTGATAAAATAGAAGAGCAAGTCAAAAAGCAAATGCAGAAGAAAAAGGTTTTTTGGTAAAGTTTACAATAAACAGGAAAGTATTTGCAGCAAAGCAAGAAGATTTTTAAATATAACAAGCATAGTAATAAATAACTTAAAAAACTTAAAGCGGGTCACATAACTAATAACATCTCTGTGTTTTTTTTAAGATAAGCAAAAGGAATAAAAATAACCATTTTCAATCGTCTAGCTAACATATCCTGTAAATGTTGCTGTTCATTAGAAGACGGTGCTTACAATTAAAAATGGAAAACGTTGTGCGCCCAAAACAGAAGAATGAATTTAAGGAGTATTTTACATGGATTTTCATGTGGAGGGGGTGGGGTGGGGAGAAAGGGAATTATGAAAAAAATGTTTCATATATTTTAAGTCTTGAATGATTTGTGTAGCCACAATTCCATTTGCACAACTCTACAAAAGTATTTAAATTTGATTCCAGCTACACGAAACACACATTGATTTAAATTTATCAAGTGGGTATCAGAGTGGTAGAAAGGGCAGTGTTCAATTTTACTGCCAGAAAACTGATAACATGTGGCTTGTATCCGCTGTAAAATATTAATTACCTTCAAGAAACTATCATCGAGAAGTTGCTTGATCACATAGGAAGAGATACATTGAAACATGGAAAAATCATATGTCCACAACTCTTGTTGTTGGCTTGTTAGTTTATTTAGTGAAAGTGAAGAACTTATACAAACAATTTTCATGCTTTCCTTTTCGATACAAACACTTTTTGATTGAAAAAGTTTGATTTATCTGTTCTCATTGATTTTTCCTTCGAAGGGTAAGTGACAGGCTTCCCAGTGTCTTCATACATAAGACATTGTTTAATCACGGTCCATACCACTCATCTCGATTGACGTGCTCAGCGCTGATCGTTTGACGTCCGTTGAAAGGCCCCCGGGGTAATTAAATGGTCCTTGCTCGGGCCTGGGATATGGCACATTTTCCCTGAAACGACTTTACGTGCACGGTATAAATTTCCTCGCGGCATTGTGTTTCCACGGTCAGTGTACGTAGGCCGAGCGGTACGAACAGCAACATGCTACCCGACGTCAGCGTTGACTTTTTCCGCGTCCAATCCATCTGCCTGGCGGCCATCGGCATTTCCCGGAATGAGACGCGTCCCGGGCGGGCGCTGTTCGGGTTCAGCTTTTTTACCGTGCTGTTCATGAAGCTGGGAACGGTCCTGTTCGCCGTGAGCCACATCGACGAAATAATGCTGCTGTGCGACTGTCTGGGGCCAACGTTTACCGCCTACCTGGGCCTGGTGCGCCAGTACAACCTGCGGCGCCATCGGAGCGAACTGTGGGCCATCGTGGACGAGTTTTCCATGCTCAAAGGGTCGCTAGCCCCGGCCGAAGTGCGCATCGTGCAGCGGTACAACCGGTTCGACCGGTTCCTGGCGTGGGCCTACCTGATTTCGGCCATGTCCACCGGTGTGCTGTTTGTCTGTGCCGCCCTCGTCCGGGTCGCCATCTCCGAGCGGTCGGATTGGAAGCTTCCGCTACTGATGGCGTAATAGCTCGGAGTAGCCCTTCATTGGTGCGCATTTGAACCGCATTTTCCGCATTCCCGTTTCAGCTTCCCGTTCGACGCGACCCACCCGGTGACCTTCACGGTGCTGTTCGTGTGGTGCAGCATCGCCATCTTCTGGGTGGTGCTGGACTGCGTGGCCTGCGATGCCACGTTCGGGACGTTCTCCTCCTGCCTGGTGGCGCACTTTGTCATCATCCAGCGTCGCTTCGAGCGGATCCGTTTCGACCAGGCCCCGCACGCTCCGCTCGGGGCGCTCATCGAGTACCACAAGCACATACTGAACATCGCCGACCGGGTGATTGACGCGTACCGGAATGTCATCCTCAACCAGCTGCTCATCTCCTCCGTGCTGCTGTGTATGCTCGGCTTCCAGCTCGTCCTTTCGGCCGGCTCGAGCCTGGTGGTCGTCTACGTGGCGTACGGGACCGCCATCGTCATTCAGGTGACGTACTACTGCTACTACGGATCGCAGCTTTACCACGAGGTAACGCACGGAACGGACCATTATCGGGTCGTTACTTTTCTTGTCCTGCTACCGACCGCCCCAGTGATAATATTTTCTTGGCCACCCGCCCCTTTTTTATTGCGCACACCCACAACAACAAAAAAACCGACCCCGAAGAGCACTCAGGTGCACGACGCCGTTTTCCAGAGCAACTGGTACGAGGCGGACGTGCGCACCCAAAAGCTGCTGATAAACTGCATGATGCGAGCCCGAAAGGCGGTGAACGCCAAGTCCGGATTTGCCCAGGCGTCCCTGCCGGCGCTGAGGGCGGTAAGAGCCTTTTGCAGGACCTTCGCCTTCGTATATCTCATTCCGCATCGTTTCCGTTTTACCTCCGCAGATTCTCAACTCCGCCGGCTCGTATGTGGCCCTGTTAATGTCCTTGATGGAGTAACACCGACCGGGAGCGGGAACAGAGCGTTGCCTGGGATATATTTTATGGAAACCACACCCAGGCCATTTACTCCTATAAAAAAGGAAATGGAGTGCTTGAAAGGATGTTGCCATTGAATGTAGCATTTCATGCAATCTCTAGGCACCATTTATAGTGTATATTGGCATAAAACAATGCCTCACAAGCACAAGCTAGTTTAATAAGATAAGAAAATGGCATGAATTAACACATATAATACATCCAGATCGCAAAATAATTTTGTTTTAATGGAAAAACAAACTAATTTTTCTTTCAACATTGAGACACATTGCAAATTCAGATAAATCTTCAAAATATTTCATCTTTATCATCCAGTTTAATTTGTATACGTTTTCAAACTATAGCTTATTTCAAATTTTATGTTAACAAAAAACTTTTCTATAATAAAGTTTAAGGACGTGAACAGTGAAGATATCACAAACAGGAAATTGAAGCATTAGGATTTTGCAATATTCTAAAGTGGAAGAACTTTTGAACTTTTTTTCTTTATTTCCATTGCAATCATCCCGACCCGATTTTATTTTCAAAGCCAGCGTCCACCATCACCGCATCCACCGCTTGAGTCCTGGATTGTTGCCAATTTTCTTCCAAAAAAACCCTTCGCAACCGTACTGTGTATCTGAGGACGGTAAAAGCAAGGCAAGAGAAAAAGAAGAACTATCCGGTATTTACAAGTCTTTGACAATGTTCCACCCATTGTGGTGTTATTGTCGGGTGGACGGGTTCGGTTCCTACCGTGAGAACTAGAGTCCGGTTGTTGTTTTGGCGTGTGTCAAGAGGAGGAATTATGCAAAATACATACCTTCAACTGTAACAAAGCTCAAAGCTTGATAGGATGGGTCTGCAGTTGGGAAGGCACGTTTTGCGAGCTAACCGGAAAATACACGAGTGGTAATTTGATAAACCCTAAAAGGTCAATTGAGGAATGAAAGGCAAATGTTCGTCCCACATTCGTCACGAATTTGGTATGCCAAGGGAAGCGTGGTAAGACCATTGCATAACATAGTATCATTCGGGTAGTGTTGTTTATGGGGATATGATGCGATCCTTGGCTTTTATAGACTTTAGATTCAAATGCTTTTTTCATACATTTTCCTTTCATAAAGCTTATATAAACCAAACAAATATTAGTTGCTTTTGCTGAAAATGTTTTATTCAAATTGATTAAATAGGATTCAATTCCATTCTTATTCGTTTACAGAAATCAATACTTGGTATCCTCCGTTCTATTGATTTCGGGCACTCATGCCCATACTTAAGTGCATGCAATCGCGGTGTCAGTGAATCGAAGCTGAACATGTACCATAGTCAAGATGGAGTTGAGTTTCAAGTAGTCATTCAAATATTTTGCTAGCGTTCGACAATTTCAATTTTTCAAACCAACTCGATTTGCTTTCGCTACAATTTCAACAAGTTTTCGAAGTAGTTTCTACCACCGAATGATTGGTTTTAGATTTTTAACGAGTTTCTTTCTTTTGCAAATGTGTGGGATGTATTTTACAGTTTTTTTATAAGCTTACCTTGGAGGATGTCGCAAAAATATGGGGAGAGAGAGATAAACAATAGGAAATTTATAATGAAAGAGTGTGATGGCAAGTCAATCCAGATCGCTTGCAAACCCTCGAACTCATCTTGGCGATCCCGCTCTAGCACACTTGTTCACATAGCGTGCTGGTCTGCTTCAGCTGCGTGCTATTCTCTTCCCATGCCAGTAAACCCTTAACATGCCAGAACGTTTACGCTTGCGCGATCCGGTAACTCTAGATGATTTCTACTAAATCGTTTTCTTGGTAAATATTTTTCAGTTATAAAAACCCTGTTTAGAAAACAACAAGCTTTTAAAAATTATAAGCTAACAAATGTTTTTAGTGTATTCAATTAAAACACACAAAACACTTAAACCGTGCCAAATTAACTCATGGCGGCTAGAGAACGCAGATGCGCCGTTAGTAAACAAAGGGTTAATGTTGTGCTCTCTTCCCAGCGTGCAAAATTGCTGTCATGCCGTCTCGTTCTGTGCAATTCGCAATTGTTAACAACAAAACGAAAAAGCATGATGATTTTGTACCTTGAATTTTACTTCGTACTTAAGTTTGGGGGCTACATTTTGAATCATAACACTCCGATTTAACTAACATGAAAATATTAATTTTCATTTAAAAGAATGAAGGCTGTTTTCTCTGTTCATGTAATACGTAAAAGTATGAAAATAAATTAAATGAAAAAATAATTTTCAAACCAGTTTTTTCGCAATCGTACTAAAAAGTAAAAAATAATTAAAGTTCAGTGACATATGTATTTATGTATCTGCTTTTTGTTTCTGTAATTATTCGCATAGCATCGTAGATAGCGATCGAACTGAGAGCAATCTCGATGTAATGCGAATAACTACAGAAACATCGTTTCAGTTATAGAAACCCTGTTCAGAAAACAACAAGCTTTTAAAAATTATAAGCGAACAAATGTTTTAAGTGTATTCAAATAAAACACTCAAAACACTTAAATCGTGCCAAATTAACTCATGACGGCTAGAGAACGCAGAAGCGCCGTTAGTAAACAAAGGGTTAATGTTGTGCTCTCTTCCCAGCGTGCAAAATTGCTGTCATGCAGTCTCGTTCGGTCCAATTCGCAATTGTTAACAACAAAACGAAAAAGCATGATGATTTTGCACGTTGAATTTTACTTCACATTTAAGTTTGGGGGGCTACATTTTGAATCATAACACTCCGATTTAACTAACTTGAAAATTATTTTTTTTTTTTAAAAATGAAGGCTGTTTTCTGTTTTGTGTCATGTAATACGTAAAAGTATGAAAATAAATTAAATGAAAAAATAACTTTTCAAACCAGTTTTTTTCCAATCGTACTAAAAAGTAAAAAATAATTAAAGTTCA
>KE525340.1:1023757-1051597 GCA_000441895.2 Anopheles sinensis | reverse complement strand
ACTGAACTTTAATTATTTTTTACTTTTTAGTACGATTGCGAAAAACTGGTTTGAAAATTATTTTTTCATTTAATTTATTTTAACTTGCTTTCGTTCGACTCCGCAAAGATTTTGGGAAATGCTGGACTAGCTACACTCAAAAAACTAATAAGCAGTCGTTCGTGTACGAATGAAGACGATTCATTCGAATTTATATCGCTTATATCGTAATAATAATATTATTCTCTTCGCGGTAAGAGCAAAATAAAGGACCTAGTACCCTCATTGTGGGAACGAACCATTTGTTTATAGATGGAATTGATTATGGTTCTGTTGTAAAATAAAACCATTCGCGAATTGTACCTAGCCTTAAAATATGTATCAACACGTGTCACCCACATGTATTATCCTTTATGGTTCGTGGCAAAAGCGGTCGTAATGGTCGCTGCAGTCTATCTTGTTTTGTTTTACAGTTCATAACAATTTGTTTGATTTTCATAGGTATACATCAATTCTAATATGTTTAGGCTGAATAACAATTCCTACTGCATAACTAATTTCCGATTATTATAGGAAATTGTTTATGGGACATTTCCTGCTACTCCATAAATATTCATTGGTGCAAAAACGCATGGAAACTGGGGTTGAATGCAATAATCAAGGCTGTGCCGTGGAAAAATTGAAGAGTGGTGAATTTCAAGTATCAAGCCGGTATGGAAATTGCATTGATATGGATTTAGTGATCATTGAAAGTTGCCGTTATATTTATTAACATTTAATATCTTCCAATAATAAGTCTACTGTCCAAACATTTTCGAATTATATCCAAACCAAAGAGAAGCTAAACGCTCAAGCTCTCCACTGTTGCTTGTGTGGTAAAGAGAGGTTTTTTGACTTATACTAAGGCTCGAATTTTCACAGATTTTCTTTCATAATGCACACATAACCCAAGCCACATTGTTTGCTGTTGATTAAAACGTTTTATTCAAAATAATTAAATATGATTCCAAATTCGTGTTCCTCCATTAAAAAATCAGCAGTCGGTATCTTCTGTTCCGTTCCAGGCGTTCATGTCCCTGCTTAAGTTCTGGCAATCACGGTGTTGGTGAAGCGAACCTGCACCTGAGCCATCGCCATGTTGGAGTTGGGGCGCAGGAAATCGCCCAGGCTTCGGACGGCGGTCGGCATACGACGATCGAACGGATAGCCCATCGGGCGACGATCGGGGTACAGCTGATCGCGCAGACCGCAGAACGAGTGCGAGTCGTTGCAGTTGACGTTCCTAAGGGAAGTTCGATTCGGTTAGAAGCAGCTCTTAACAACCAGAAGCGAAATGTAAACCCTCGTATCAATACTTACTCATCGAACTCCTGGTTGACGGTATCGTCGGCGTAGTTGGAAATCATTGCGAATAGATCGAACTGCATACCCTCCGGAGTACCCTTCGGGATCAGCAGATGGTGCGGCCAGCCGCAGTTGCAGAAGCGGAACATCTCCGTCTCCGGAACGTTGTTGTTCGACGCGGACACATTGCGGAACGTACGCTCGTATGGAATGGTGACGCTCGATTGCTCCGAACGGCGCACGATGTTGTTCACACCCGGGTTCACTGTAAGAGGAGTATTGGAAATTTAGCTTAGGCTTGCAAAAGAGAGGACAAGAATCAATGCCCTTCTATGCCAAAATACTGATACTTACAGTTGACGGTGAATTTGTCCAGCTCAACCATCAGCAGACGCTGCTCCTCCATCGTCAACGTAGTGTTACGTTCGTCCACCTTCGGGCCGATGAAGATGCGGCACGTTCCACGGCGAGCAGCTCCGGAGGTGTTGTTCACCGCTAGGCGGAAGGTGAACGGTGCGTGCTGCAGATGGGTGAACGAGGCGAACACATTTCCTTGCGGTCCGAAGTCAAGTCCGGTGGCCAAATCGACCTGGGTGCGCTGCCAGTAGGTCAGCAGCACGTTGGCCGGTGCGTTCGCACGGTTCAGCTGAACGCCGACCGACTGGATCTGGATACCGTTGTATCCGAGCTGGTTCGCGTTGTACGGCTGCAGGGTACGCTTGTAGCGGTGGAACATGTTGTCCACCTGCGCGTGCAGACGGTAGAAGGTGGGATCACGCATGGCCGTCTGGAACTCACCCACCACACCGTAGCCCTCGAGGAACCGGTTGTCCGGATCGTGACTGTACGCGATGATGTTGTGCAAGTTGCCGTGGTAGTTGCCGTAGAACGTGCTGTTCACCGACAATGCCGACGGTTCCATGATGTTGCCCAGCACGTCGATGCCGGTCCTTTCGTCGAGCGGAACGCGGTTGCCACCGGGCTGGAAAAGGCAGGCCAATCAATGGCGGATCAGATGAGGGAAACTACTCCAAAGGAATCCGTAAGGAATGGTTTTACTTACAGCAACAACATATCCACCATCGATACTCTCGGCAATGCGGGCCTCAACACGCTCCAGATCGCTGATGGTAAAGTTGACACCATCATCGACACGGTTGATATCCTACAAATGCCCAAAAGAAACGGTCAGAGCCTCAGCGGTCGCTATCGATGGCTTCTACCTACCCTCAAGACGGTGTTCTGGGGACGCGGTGGGAATGCACGGTTGTTCAAGCTACGAATGATCTTGGGGAAGTATCCCTCCGGAAGAGGCTCACGCAGATTCGTCAGTGGACGCACACGGGCCAGGCGGTTACAGAAACGCTCCACGTTGTAGCGAGCGATCAGCTGCTGGTGCATGTAGTAGAACAGCTCTCCACGACGATCCTTGTTGACGACGCGATCGGGACCTTCGCCCGGGTACACCAGATGCCAGTGCCAGTGGTGAAGGTTGACACCGATGTCCTCACGGAAGTACGCCAACCGTTGCTCATCCTCGCGATCCGATGCGGTATAGTTGAGCGGGATGTCAATCACCATCTGAGAATGAAACCATCTCGTCGTAAGTAATAAAATGTGAATGGCTCCTAAAATGGAGAATTCATACCCGGTTCTCAGCCTGAACAATCGATCCCTCTTCACGGAGCTTCGGGAAAACGCTTGGATCGACGAACGAGTCGGGGAACAGCTCCAGGAACGAGGGAACGTTCAGATCGTTCGTGTCCGGACGGTGCTGGATGGCGACGGACAGCGCGTACTGGAACAGAATCGGGTTCAGGCGATCGCGGGAGTACGCCGCCACACTCATCAGCGTGTCCACATCGGGCTGGCTCAGGTACAGGTTGATGAGATCGCCGGCGATCTGACGGTGCTTCGGGTTGAACAGCGAGAAACCTCCGCGGCGGGGCACGGCCTCGGCGAAGGAGATGCTCGGTGGTGCGACGCTGCGCACCGGAATGCGCGTCTCGGCGTCGTTTCCGAAGCGGCTCTGCAGCGAGGCTCCGATCGGGCGGTACCGGTCGGTGAGGAAGCTCTCCGGCAGGTCGACCACGGTCTTGCCATCGTCCTTCGGGTAGAACGTGGGTTCCAGGGGGCGCTGAAGCAGGGCAAGAAGTTTCCTGTTGTCGGCCATCGTTGTTTACTGCGCGCTGAACGGAGAACCTGGCTCACTTGCACTCGGGCGTAGACTCGCTTGCTTGTTCGAAGGACCGTGTCCAACTGATGATGATGCTGACCAACGTATCTAGTTTATATACACGTCGCGACTAAGCTGCAGTCAAACCGCAACCATCCCGAATTTGACGATAATTTAGATGCCGAAATAATGGTGGCGAAAACCGCAAACTAGCACGATAAATCTTAGGCCACCGTGGGACAGATTTTGGGTCTCCTTATCAAGATCTACTTCTTAGTCTTTCCATGCTTATCAATCTAGCATTACAATATATTTGGTGAACGGGTAAACCAGATAAATCCGGTTCGACATCTTATGTCATCTGTTTAGCTGATAGAGCTTAAATCATTGGAGAAAGGGAGGCACAGTGAAATATGCTCCTTCATGCAAGTTTGATTCAACTCCAATAATTTAATTTTAATTTCTTTCGAAAATCAATCGAATATGTAATAAGGTACGTTTTATCAAATAAAAATCGACCATCGACAGAGTCGAATGTACTGCAATATAACATTGTAATGCCCAATTGTCTTGAGTTACAGTTATATTCTTACACGTACAGTTTTCGTATTAGAAACTTAAATGAGGTGGAAAACCCAAAACAGCCCCTTAGTCTTTGCTAAGGCAAATAGATGATGTAAAATATTAATCTTGGCTACCTATCGAACTCGAGATCTAATTTTACATGAAGATTGGTTTTGGATGGAATTTCGTCAGGTTTATAACACCCTGGGATTGTAGCTCCAGTAAAGACAGTGAAGTAGGTTAAATTTTATCGTTTTTTCGAAGCTTCACTTGTTAGTTATTAAAAACTTGGATAGAAAATAGCTCAGTTCAGCAAAAGATACTTTCAGCGCATTTATATTTTTAGTAGTTATCAATTAATATCTAAGAATGAAAATTTTATTTAACAAGGAACCTAAAGCTTCATCGATTTATTCGTATATGGTAACAATTGAAATAGAGTAACATTCCAACTAAATACGTTATTCAACACTGAATTAACCATAATTATTGAAACAGTTTTTTGTTCTTGAACCCACACACATGTTTAACAATAGAACTTTATTTCACTTGAAAATTAAATTAACGAATTTTTACCCCATCTGTTCCCTTTTTCTTTTGCACAAAACGTGAAGAGTATATTTCAAAAAAATCAATTGTTTCTTAAATCTTAAATACTTGATTAACGTTAGTAGTGCTCATTCCGGACGAAAATACGTTTGTTTGGAATATGATGTGCAACAATTTAATGCAATTTTTTCATTCAAAAACTTGCATCATTTAATTACGTTACGGATGGATATGATTTATATAAAAATCTTGTAACCAAAATATGTATACCTAAATCAACTAACGCAAAAATATGTTGTAAGTAGGTGTGACTAAAATAAATTAGAACATTGTTTTCTTGCCATGCATAATTTGTAAAGTAGAGAAACGAAAAAACAATAAAAAAATATTCTTTCCTGTGTGGATCATTCAATAGACTGGGTACCATAAAACTATTAAAGTGTACACAAATAGAATTTCAAAAGTAGTGCAAAATAATTCTTTATTTCTGAATCAAGAATTCATTGGTTATTTAGGGTTTTCAATATTTTTCCAACCCACTCTCTACAACGTAGGACGATCCATGACCGTGTTCATGAAGCGTATGGTCACCGTAGTCAGGCGCATATTCCGATACGGTGCCACAAAATCGCCCATGGATTGCACGGTGCTCGCGACTTTCCTGTCGAACGGGAAGCCCATCGGACGACGACTTGGATACACGCGGTCTCTCAAACCACAGAACGAGTACGTATCGTCACAACCAACGGTCCTAGTAGGAGGGGAAGAGAGAGGGAAAATAAGTCAAGAATTAAATTTATCTTAGAAACCATTCCACTGCTCCGACACCATCATCACCACAATCTCCATACATACTCGTCGTAGTCAACGTTCGCGTTATCATCTTCGAACCGGGATACCATGGCGAATAGATCGTACTGGACGCCGTTCTCGTTCCCCTTCGGCAGCAGCATATGTTCCGGCCAACCACAACCACAGAATCGCGCCTGTACATCGCCTGCGTTCGTTTGCGAGACATTCTGAAACATTCGGTCGTACGGAATCGTCACGTTGGAAGCGTCCGACCGTCGGACGATAGTGTTCATACCGGGACGCACTGGAAGCAAAAGGAACTCGGATTAGTGTGGGTGTCCGTTGCCGTGCTAGTGGAACACTGACAGGTTACGCGGAAACTGTCCAGCTCGATTGCCAGCAGCCGACGCTCTTCAAACGTCAGCGAACGGCCTTGATGGTCCACCCTCGGGAACAGGAACAGGCGAATCGTGTCCTGCCGGCTAACGATGGCCGTGCTGTTGATGACCAGCCGGAACGTGAACGGAGCGTGCTGTAGATGGGTGAATACGACAATGGCGTTTCCACCCGCACCAAAGTCAAGCCCTGCCCCGAGGTCCACCTGCGAACGCTCCCAGAACGTGACCAGCGTGTTGATCCCGCCTCCGGTGCTATCGAGCTGAGTTTCCAGCGTTTGCAGAACCATGAATGGGTTGGACAGTTCGGCCGTCCGGTACGGTGTCAACCGTGCCTTGTGGCGTTGGAACAGATCGTCAACGAACTTGTGCCACATGTAGAACACAGGATCGCGCACTGCCGTCGTCAACCCTCCGACGACTCCGAAGCTTTCCAGGTACGTCCCGCGCGGATCGTGGATGTAGGCAAGCAGTGTGTGGCCAGAGTTGTGTATGTCTCCGTAGAGGTTGCGATTGATCGAGAGCGCCGATCGTTCAACTAGATTGACCAGAATGTCTATACCCGTTGGATCGTCCAATGGTACGCTTGTTCCATCACTCTAAAACGCAGTGAAAAAGAATAATACTTCTTATCGACTCCAAACAGATAATGAACCACTGGCTCATGCATACCCCTACGACAACTCCGGCATCAATCGCTGCCACCACTTGCGCGATCCAAGACTCCATGCTGGCAATGGTAACGTTTAACCGATCGTTCGGTCTCACCACGTCACTCACCATCATGTTGGGATAACGAGGCGGATAGGTACGATTGTTCGAGCTGCGCAAGATCTTCGAATAGTACGGAACACGGATCGGATTCCTAAAGCTGGTCAGTGACTCTACCCGTCCCAGACCCTGGGCGTAGCGATCGGTTTGGTAACGGTTGAGCAGTTGGTTGTGCATGTAGTAGAACAGCTCCCCACGGCGATCCTTGCGCACGATCTCGACCGGCCCGGCCGAGGGATACACCAGATGCCAGTGCCAGTGGTGCATATTCAACCCGATATCCTCGCGGAAGTACGCCATCCGTTGTTCGGGCTCGTCATTGGAGGCGGTGAAGTTCATCGGTATTTCGATCGCCATCTGTAGAGAGAATAGAATGAATGAATTAATAGAGCGTGTACTATCGATGTTTTAGGTCTTCGTCGAATTCCGCCCCAAACGGCCAACCCGATGCTTACCCGATTTTCATCCATCACGATCGAACGCTCTTCCGCCATCTTTGGCAGCACGGCTGGATCGATGAACTGGTCCGGAAAGAGGTGCAGAATCGACGGCACGGCAATGTGCTTCGTATCCGGCCGATGGAGCAAGACCACCGCCAGCGCATACTGGAACAGAGGTCCATTCAGGCGGTCGCGCGCGTACGCCGCCACATCGAACAGCGTTTCCGCGTCCGGTTGATTGAGAAACAGTTTCATCAGCTTGGCCGCGGTCTTCCGATGTTCACCGTTCAGCAGCGAAAAGCTACCGCGCCGATCGATCCACTGGGCAAACTTGAGATCGGGCAACTGCTTCAGGTCTCGTATCGGGACCACCGTTGGCTCGACGCCCGTATCATGGCTTACCTGGCCCGCGAGCGACGAGTTTGGCCCGAATCGATTGGCCAGGTTCTGCCCGATCGGGCGATAGCGCGTGGTCAGGAAGCTCTCCGGTACATCGTAGAACAGTGTGCCGTTGTTCTTTGGCAGGAACAGCGGCTCCCGAGGATGCTGCAGCAGTCCGGTGAATTTTTGCGACAACGCGTCCATTTCGCGGGATCGTTCGGAAAGGAGAGACACACCAAGCTTCAAACAAACTAGAAAATTGTTATGAACAGCACTCGCATTTCCGTCGGTTATATATAATCGCAAAATGTGCAGAATCCAAATGCTGATAGCATCGTTGTCAAAATGCACTTAGAAACCACAACCACTTTGAGGGGGGGTTTGATTCTTTTTCGGCAACTGCATGGTTGCTTGCGATCGTTTCTATCTTGACAAGTTGCATAAGAACCCGCTTCATACCACAAACTTTGATTATCTACGGGTCGTTGGCCAAAGCAAAACATAACCTTGAACTTGCGTTTGCATTCATGCTATTTCTGTAGAGGGAACTAAAATTTACTTTGGTTGGAACACTTTTCCGTGGAAGCAGCCTTAAAACTGTATATTAAATTTTAAATCATTGCAAAAGTGTGAATAACCTTGCGTATGAAATCAATCAACAAAACAAATAATCAGAAAAACCCCTTCAAACAATCGAACAAGTTAATGGATATTTTTTAATCAAACTGCTTCAACAACTAAAAATAATTAATCATTGATTCCATGAAAGAGAAACGAAATTGAAACTAAATAAGTAAAAATCCCTTCAACGCAAGTTCATCCATAAATTTTAGGCAAAGTGCTTCAATTACTAAAAAAAATATAAATCATTGGTTTTGTGAAATCGTAACGTGTACGTTGAAATAAGAAAAATTTATCGAACTAGTTCATACATAATTGTTATGTACAATAACTCAATTACTGAAAAGAATTATCATTGATTGAATGAAATTGGAACGTACGCATGAAAATTTTGAACAAGTTCATACATATTTTTTTAGCAAAGTATTTAAGATACAAAAAAAGAATAATTCATGGATTCCGAACATTCTGAACTTCGATTCAGATTTGGGCTCAATTTAAGGTTTATTCTAAACCCAAATAAAATGTTTTGTTGCACGGAGTACAAACGGAACCAAAAAATGCACGAGTGAAAAATAACAGTTCCAATTTACTTTGTACCTTGCGAGAAAAGTAATTTATTTTGCGGTCCTTTATAAAGTTTCATAACATTCTGATGAAAAATAATATTTGCTTTCTATCTATTATGCTTTCTATATTGGATGTTCACTGGTCGGTCATTAGATAAACTAACATTGGCGGGAAGATACACCAGGTCTATGGTCTCTTAAAGCCACCTCTGAGTTGGTTTCTCAGTTGCATCGGAACTCCGAATAGTCCGGTCAGGTCCTGGCGATCACGGTGTTGGTGAATCGAACCGTTACCTGGGTAGTACGCATGTTTGTGTTGGTCCGAGTGAAATCAGCCAACGATCGCACTGCGTTCGGGATGCGACGATCGAACGGGAAGCCCATATGGCGACGATCGGGATACGGCAGTCCGCGGAGGCCACAGAACGAATGCGAGTCGTTACAGTTGACATTTCTGAAACGCGCGATAGTTAGACAATCGGTCAATCAAAAGAAAGTAACAGCGTTGAGGAGCACGATCACTTACTCATCGAACTGGTCGACCTGATCGACCCTATCGTCAGCGAAGTTGGAAATCATAGCAAATAGATCGAACTGCATGCCTTCGGCGGAACCTTTCGGGACGAGCAGATGATGCGGCCAGCCGCAGTTGCAGAAGCGGAACATTTCCGTCTCCGGAACATTCAGGTTAGAGAGAGCCACCGGGCGGAAAGTCCGCTCGTAGGGAATGGTCACACTCGACTGTTCCGAGCGACGCACAAGATTGTTGGAGCCAGGAGTTACTGCGAAAGAAGGAGTAGATTAGGTTCTAATAAAAAGGGACATAAGTAGGACAACATTTACGTACAGTTCACCTGGAATTTGTCCAGCTCAACCATCAGCAGACGCTGTTCGTCCAACGTGAGCGTAGTGTTACGTTCGTCCACCTTCGGTGCGATAAAGATCCGGCACGTTCCACGGCGGGCAGCTCCGGAGGTGTTGTTCACCGTCAACCGATAAGTAAACGGTGCATGCTGAAGATGGGTAAACGAGGCGAACACATTTCCTTGTGGTCCAAAGTCGAGACCGGTGGAAAGATCCACTTGCGAACGTTGCCAGTAGGTCAGCAGCACATTTGCCGGTGCGTTGGCACGGTTCAGCTGAACGCCGAGGGACTGTATCTGAACTCCGTTGTAGCCCAATTGGGCCGCAGTGTACGGTTGAAGAGTGCGCTTATAGCGGTGGAACATGTTGTCCACCTGCGCGTGCAAACGGTAGAACGTGGGATCACGCATGGCCGTCTGGAACTCTCCCACCACACCGTACCCCTCCAGGAAGCGGTTCTCCGGATCGTGACTGAACGCGATAAGATTGTGCATATGGCCATGGTAGTTTCCATAGAATTGCGGGTTCACCGACAGTGCCGACGGTTCCATGATGTTGCCCAGCACGTCGATACCCGTTTGTTCATCCAGAGGTGTACGTGCTCCACCGGGCTGTGGAAGGGAAGTCCTCATGCTATTAAACTGTGTTCCACGATCAAAAAATACTGGGGTGATCGTTACTTACGCCCACCACGTATCCACCATCAATGCTCTCGGCAATGCGGCTTCCCCAGCGTTCCAGATCACTGATCGAGAGTACCACATCGTCCTCAATGCGATTCAAATCCTGAAAACGAAATTATTACCTTCAGCATAGATCACAAAATCCTACAGGTTTTAGAAATGTCTTTCTGAAATTTTTCATTTAAACCAGGTTATACCTAACGATTTGGAACACAGTTTTAGGAACACAGTTCTATCCAAAATTTTGGAAGTGAGTCAGACAAACGACTGTAAGTTCAAGTCTCCCTAATACACAATGCATGCAATATCTCATGTGTTAAATTTACTTACCCTCAACATATGGTTCTGAGGCCGGGCAGGGAAGGCACGGTTGGTGAAGCTTCGGATGAGTTTCGGGAAGTATCCCTCCGGAAGAGGCTCACGCAGATTCGTCAGTGGACGCACCCGCGCCAAACGGTTGCAGAAGCGATCGACGTTGTAGCGAGCGATCAGCTGCTGGTGCATGTAGTAGAACAACTCTCCACGACGATCCTTGTTGACGACACGATCGGGCCCTTCGCCCGGGTACACCAGATGCCAGTGCCAGTGATGTAGATTCACTCCAATGTCCTCCCGGAAGTACGCCAACCGTTGCTCTTCCTCGCGATCCGACGCCGTGTAGTTCATTTCAATGTCCACCGTGATCTACCGAATAGAACCTCATGTTATTCAGAATAGATGTTTGAAGTTCATCATCTCTTACGCGGTCCTTCTGCACGACGGCCGAACCTTCTTCGCGCAGCTTCGGAAACGTTGACGGATCGATGAACGAGTCCGGAAACAGCTCGAGGAACGTTGGGATGTTCAGGTTCTTCGTGTCCTCCCGGTGCTGGATCGCCACCGACATGGCGTACTGGAACAGGATCGGATTCAAACGGTCCCGGGCGTACGATCCTGCACTCATGAGCGCATCCACGTTCGGTTGATTCATGAAGAGGGCAATGAGCTCGCCGGCAATTTGGCGATGCTTCGGGATGAAGAGCGAGAAGTTGCCACGGCGTGGTAGTGCCTCGGCAAACGCAAGGTCCGGCGGTGGCAAGGCTCGCACGGGAATACGAGTGTCCGCTTCGCCGGAGAACCGGGTCTGCAGCGATCCACCGATAGGGCGGTACCGGTCGGTGAGATAGTTCTCCGGTAGGTCCACCAACGTTTTGCCGCCATCCTTCGGGAAGAACGTGGGTTCCGTCGGGCGCTGAAGCAAGGCCAACAGTTTCTTGTTGTCGGACATGTTTGTAGGGCGCTTAAGCAATTGAGCAACAGAGAAACTGCCACAAGGACGAAGAAGCTACACTCGAGCTGGAACGATCTGGAGGCACTACCACCGGGCTACTGATGGCACGGAACAGTTTTGCAATGTTTTTATACCGTCCCGAGTGCAGGGCGCGCAATATAACCTATAATTGCAATCAATTCACTAGAGCTTGTTTTGCTCTGTGGTTTTTGGCCACAGTGGGAAAATGGCATCATGATGTGCCTATCGTTTATTTTATCAGCTATAGTGGTGGCCCTGTTGCAGTTATGCGTCGAAAATATGCCACTGCATATGCACAAAATGCTGCACAAATGCATTCTCGTTGGTTGATAACAACGTCGTTGCATATCTTAACTGCAATGGCTTGACCCAAGAGAGAGTAAACGGGTCTATAAGGATGGATTGATAGCATTCATTTAGTACTGTTTATTTAATCACCCTTATCTTACATAAGATTTTAAATTAATGCCGATAAATTTATACAATCTTTCATGGTTCACCAAAGTATTCAAACGATCTAGCTTCAATATTGAATCAAAATGAAAAATGAATTTTGATTTTTTAAATAAATTACATTAAATAAAGTTCTCAGAACGAAACGTATGAACCACAAAGAATTTATAAAACGTCTGAGTATATAAAGATAGCTTCATCTTGATATTAAGCTTGTTATTTTAATTTTTAAGATGCCGAGACATAAACTGTTTTTATTAAGCCTCTTATTTCACGGTCTGATCTGATTTTGTTTTATTTGTTATGAAATTCGAAGATATAGTCTTTTATTGCTTGCAGAATTTATACTAGTATAATGTGCTTTATTCATCAACATTCTAACTTAACAAGCATAAGAAAACATGCCTTTAACATGGTTTTTAATATCCATTTATCATTCATTAATACCTGACTGTTAAAACCAGTGGTCTCGTTTTTATTGTTTCGAAGATCTTTTTATTAATTTCAAATTATGTTTGCATACCTAGATCAAGTCGCATGTTGATCTAGTCGAAAGAGTTGCATGATTTCTACATTTTCGTAGAGGTGGTTTTGAAAACGGTAAACGTTAATTTAAAATCTGCCTATACGAAATACATTGTTCACATGACTTTACACATTTCTCAATAAATCATTAAATAAAAAATAAAATAATATACCTATAGGTATATAATATCAACAATGTTTGAAGCGAAAAACATCTTATTATGCTTGCTATAAAGATTAGATTATATTTATTTCATAAGCAAAGTCCAATATCAATGCAAGGGTCGTTACAATCGTTCATTCGTTCGTCTGACATCACTAAGTGCGTGCTATTATGGTGTTCATAAATATCACTTCCGTCACGGTGCGGCTCATGTTGGGGAACCTCGAGACGAAATCGATCATCAGGTGATCGTCGGCTGTTGGAACGCGATCGAACGGATAGCCCATCGCACGCCGATCCGGATACAGCTGATCGCGAAGTCCGCAGTACGAGTGCGAATCGTTGCAGCTTTCTTTCCTGCGAAAAGAAAGAGGACCCTTTGTGAATTATGTGTCTCAGAAGTAGTTTGTTCCACTAGTGTTACTTACTCGTTGAAGTCAAGCGGAACCGAATCATTGGCGTAGTCGGAAACCATCACGAACAGATCAAACTGCTGGCCCTCGGATCTACCCTTCGGCAGTAGCAGATGATCCGGCCATCCGCAGTTGCAGAACCGGAAACGCTCCGAGCCGGGCAGATTGGATTCGTCCACCCGCCGGAAGGTCCGTTCGTACGGTATGGACACGCTCGATTCGTCCGATCGGCGCACAATACGGTTTACTCCAGGATGTACTAAGAGAAAATAAAACAGGGGGTTTAGTTCTTCATGCTGAAATTGTGAACGTGCTTTAAGAAGATCTGAACTAAACCTGCTACTTACAGTTCACCACGAACTTGTCCATCTCGAGCATATAGCGACGCTGCTGGCTCAGCAGCAGTTGTCCACCGTCGGCGTCGTAGATCGGGGCCATAAAGATCCGGACCGTTCCCTTCCTGTAGTCACTTCCTTCGCTGTGCACCCGCAGCATGTACGAGAATGGCGCGTGCTGGAGGTGCGTAAACGTAGCCACCACGTTGCCCTGCGGACCAAAGTCCAACCCAGTGCCCAGGTCGACCTGTGTCCGCTGCCAGAACGTAAGAAGCCTGTTGCGAGCCGCCTGACCGCTCGTGATCTGCACCGACGCGGCCTCGATCGTTACGCCGGGAAAGCTCAACTCCGGAACACCGTACGGGGTCAACCTCTGCTTGTGCAGTTCGAACAAGTCGTCCACGTGAGCGTGGAACCGGTAGAACGTCGGATCGCGCATGGCCGTCGTGACGTCGTTCATCACGCCGTGACCCTCGAGGTACTGGTTGTCCGGGTCGTGCACGAATGCAATCAACGAGTGGCCAAGCGAGTGCCAGTTTCCGTAGTGGTCGGGATTGACGGACAGTATCGAGCTTTCCACCATGTTGCCCAGCACGTCAATGCCGGTTTCATTGTCTAGTGGAACACGCGTTCCGTCGGTCTGGAAGGAAAGTGTAAAATAAATAAACTAAACGAACAAAATACTACACAGCACTTACCGCTTGAGCCGCACCGGTGTTGATTGCCTCCCGGATCCGGTTAAGCCAAGATTCCATCTCCAGAACGTTCGTCACGGCATCGTCTTCGGGGCGGTTGACATGCTGGTAAACGAATTCATAAAATAAAATTGGAAATATTTGAATTTTACAGGTCATATGGTTTTCATCAACAAATTCAAATGAGTTTGATCTTTATTTACTCTTCTGATAGATCAAAATCAATAGTTATAAAAATAATTATTATTTTTAACTAATCCTTCTGTTTGTACTTTCTGAAGTATTTCCATTAGATAGAAAAGCATTTCTTATTTAAATTACATAAAAATTCAAATAAAATAGAAATAATTAAGAGTAAGTAGCTCAAATGCCATATACATGCTGGCCCCGCATTACGTCGACCTTACTTTTACGTCGTTTTGACAAATCGTTCGACGGTTAGTTTATGGCAGCGTGCTTTGTTCTTTACTCATACGAATCATTGCAAGTTGTATGACAGAAGATTCGAACATTGACTTATAAACGGAAGTTTTGTGTAGGTATTTTCAACGAAGGAAACTTGGAATTTTGTGTCCGACCTCGGTTTAACGTCGGTGCCAAAGTCTCATAAGGTGACGTAAAGCGGGGCTAGCCCGTGCTGTAAAAAATTGAAAGATGTGTGAGTTTTAATATCGCAAATCAAATTGTAAAATAGTTAATAATAATTGAACGAAAGCAAAACCTGAAATATTTAACTAATAAGTCTTTAAACTAAACTAAAAGCACATAAAAACGACTTCAACTTTGTGGTTTTAGAAGAAGGAATCCCATTTTTGGAGCTCCACAACGAAACCAAACCGATAAAAATAACTTTTAGCTATAAGTGCCATAGAAACGGAAATTGTTCCAAGAATTTTAAATTACTCAATAAATAAACTACTTACACTCAACACCACATTGGCCGGACGCCCCGGATACGTTTGGTTCAAGGCGCTGTTGAGAATCTTGGGGAAGTACGCCTCCGGGATCGGTTCGCGCAGATTGTCCATCGGTTCTACCGTCGACATCAGGTTGCTGAAACGCTCCACATTGTACCGAGCGACCGTCTGACGGTGCATGTAGTAGAACAGTTCCCCCCGACGGTCCTTGTTGACCACCTCACGTGGACCCTCCTGCGGATACACCAGGTGCCAGTGCCAGTGATGCAAGTTCAACCCGATGTCCTCGCGCCAGTACGCCAACCGTTGCTCCGGTTCCTCCTCAGAGGCGGTCAGGGTATGCGGAATTTCAACCGCCACCCGCTCACCCTGCTGCACGACGAAACCTTCCTCCCGGAGCCTCGGAAACAGGGCTGGATCGACAAAGCGCGCCGGGAACATCTCCAGGAACGAAGGAATCGGCACGGAACCTGTGTCCTTCCGGTGCATCAGGGCCACGGCGAGCGAGTACTGGAACAGCGTCGGGTTCAAACGATCCCGTGCGTAGGCAGCCACGGACAGCATGGACTCCGGGTCCGGTTGGGCCAAGAGTTCCGCCACCAGCTGACCGGCGACCTTCCTGTGGGCGGCACCGAACAGATTGAAGTTCCCATAGCGTGACACCCGGCCGGTGTAGCTCAGGTCGGGCAAATCGACCGGCTTCACGACCACACTTTGCTGAGCAGTGGAACTGAAGCGAGACTTCAGCGATGCGGCGATGCTTTGGTAGCGATCTGGCAAGTACTCGGACGGAAGGTCCATGAATACTGTCCCGTCGTACTTGGGGTAAAACAGGGGCTCCATGGGCCGCGTCATGAGGCACAAGAACCCGGTCTCGATGTTCGACATGATGAGTGTTTGGAAGTGGCACAAAACTGCGGATCCGTAGAATTCAACTTATACTTGTCCGATTTATCAATTGAAACTGAGTACTGTGAGAACGGGTGTGTCTATATTTATACTGTTCTGAAGCAGCTTTCTAATCACCCATGGATTAGACGTCGCTGGCAACAGATATTCGAAAGATTGCATTATGCATCTATATCATAACCGCAGCGAAGTACAATGCACTTTGGCCTTGCGAGTTACGACAGTATGCAAGATAAACATATCTGCCAATCATCTTCTAAGCGCGTTGAGTTGTTGGCAACGGGAAATAAGACGGTGTTAAGTAAAACTGAAATCGAAAGATTTTTATAAGAACATTCAGGTGGAAGTTATTGTAGTGAATGTTGTGCCTCAGTTCTTTTCGCTACGTTTAATTTTTTCTCAAAGATACCCATAATTACAACAATATGACAATGTATACAATATTTTCCAGTCGAATATATTGCCAATGTAGAACTTCATTTTGTTTATATAGCCTCTAAGTAAACATGTGACATGAGCCGCTTTTAATACTAAATCTACAAAGTTTAAGGAAATTAAAAAAAGGTTCACAAATATCAATAATGTTTATCTTCGCTACTGACAAAATCGTCAAGCTTTCTCGTTTTGTCTAATCGACAACTGTTAACAACAAAACGAAAAAGCATGACGATTTTGTCAGCCGGAATATCTTATACCAAAAGATAGTCGCACGTTGGGTGTGTGGAAACTTGAAGTTTTATGACGGTTATATAGAGCAAATGAAAAAAATATATGTAGCATATAAAAATGTGCTAGGCATGTTATGCAGAGAGGGCCTGAGATTGCATATCTATTATTTTATATGTTTCTACTTCCTGTAATTAATATGTGCCACCGAAATTTGAATGACGAATTTAATTGACAAAGTGAGTTTGTGATTAAATACAACGATAGTAAGAACAAAACAACAATAGTATTAACGCCTCGAAAGCTCGGCCCTTTCGGTGATGGACAATGATAAGTTTGGGTACAATGGATAATGTTAAGTTTTGCGGGGAATTCAATGGGTTGAAATAAAAAAAATCTGTGCCAGGTATATGTTATGTTGCAAATTATTATAAAACAAAAGACCTGATATATTTACTAGTTTATTACAATATTATATTCACACATTTAGTGGCCTTCTCCTGATGCCTTCGTTCACATATTATTTGGCACCATGGTACATCCTAGAAACAAAACATTTTCTCAAATTTTCAAGAAAAGAATATGCATCGAGTTTGACAACATCAATATAATGATTTTTCAAAGAAAACAAATGCGATATATATTTTTTGTTGAATTAGAATAAACAAACCGAATTTGAAAAATTGATTGCATAATTTCCGCCTCCAGAAGTCCGTTTCTTAGGTCCTGGCCACCACGGTGTTTGTGAAACGCACCGTCACTTTAGTCACCTTCATGTTCTGATACGGGGCGACAAAGTCAGCGAACGACCGAATATTGTTCGGAATGCGCCGATCGAACGGGAAACCCATGTTACGTGCGTCCGGGTAGGTGCGATCTCGCAAGCCGCAGAACGAGTGTGCGTCGTTGCATCCCACTCTCCTGAAAGCATAAAGCACACAGGTGGTCAATTAATTTGACATCAGCTATCCATCATGTGATCGTTGGCGAAAGAACGTACTCGTCGAACAGTGGATCAACGCGATCGCGGGCAAAGTTGGAAACCATGGCGAACAGGTCGTACTCCACGCCGATAAAGTCGCCCTTAGGGACCAACATGTGCGAGGGCCATCCGCAGCCGCAGAATCGGAAGCCGGCATCACCGAGGTTCGATTGGGCCACATTACGGAACGTTCGCTCGTAAGGAATCGTAACGCTGGAGTTAGCCGAGCGCCGAATGAGATTGTTGACACCAGATCTCACTGTAAACCGAAGAGGAGTTAGAAATTGTTTGAAGTGGTCTTTAGAAGAAGCATACAGTTCACCCGGAACGTGTCCATCTCGATCGCATAGCGACGTTGTTCTTCGAACGACAATGCCACACCACGTTCGTCCTTCTTCGGTGCGAGGAAAATGCGGATGGTGGCGTCGCGGGCCGCACCATTTACAGCAATCTGGAAGCGATAGTTGAACGCCGCATGCTGCAGATGCGTGAACGTCACGAACGCGTTCCCCTCCGGGCCAAAGTCCAGACCGGCGCCGAGGTCCACCTGCGACCGTTGCCAGAACGTGAGCAGCAAGTTCTTAACCGAACCCTGCCGATCCAGCTCCGTCTCGAAGTTAATGATGTTTACGCCCGGATTGCCAAGGTCGGCAGCCGTGTACGGTGCGAAGCGAGCCTTGTGACGCTGGAAGATGTTGTCCACGTACGTGTGCCAGCGATAGAAGATGGGATCACGCATCGCCGTCGTAACGTCGCCCATCACACCGAAGCTCTCCAGGTACTCGCCACGCGGGTCGTGGATGAACGACAGCAGAATGTGGCCACTGTTGTGGGTGTCTCCGTACAGAGTGCGGTTCACCGAAAGAGCCGAGCTTTCGACGATGTCTCCCAGGATGTCGATACCTCTGAAGTTGTCTAGGGGAGTTTGTGCTCCACCGGCCTACGAAGAAACAACAAATGCCAGTGATCATCAACATAATGAAAGACTCCACTTCCATCTTCGAGTCCTACCGTTGTGACGAACCCGGCATCGATTGCCGCAACGACACGCTGCAGCTGTTGCTCCACGTCCGAAATGCGCACAACCAGTTGATCTTCTGGCCGATCCACGTCCTCCAATACCATGTTCCTGTAGCGCGCAGGATAAGTACGGTTGTTGGCACTACGGATGATTTTCGGGTAGTACGGTTCGGCCACCGGTTCCCGCAGATTGCTGTACGGCACGACGCGCCCCAACCCATTAGCGAACCGTTCGATCTGATGTCTGGCGATCATCTGCTGGTGCATGTAGTAGAACAGCTCCCCACGGCGATCCTTGCGAACCACACTCATCGGTCCATCTCCCGGGTACACCAGATGCCAATGCCAGTGATGCAGATTCACTCCGATGTCCTCGCGGAAGTACGCCATCCGTTGGTCGGGTACACGATCCGATGCGGTATAGTTCATGGGAATGTCGATCGCCATCTATTAAGGTAACAAAGAGGTCAGTTCTCGATCTTTCATTCTAATTCGATCAGATCGTACCCGATTAGCGTCCAGCACGGCACGACCTTCCTCCAGCATCCGCGGGAACACCGCCGGATCGATGAACTGGTCCGGGAAGATGTGCAGAAACGATGGCACCGGTACGTCTTGAGTGTCCGGACGATGCAGCAGCGCCGCCGACAGGGCGTACTGGTACAGCGGTCCGTTGAGACGATCCTTTGCGTACCCAGCCAGGTCCGCCAGCGCGTCCGCACTGGGCTGCTCCAGGAACATCTGCATCAACCGGGCCGCAATCTCCCGGTGGCGCGGGATGAACAGCGAGAAGCCACCGCGCCGTGGGATTTCCTCCGCGAACTTGAGGTCCGGCTCGGGGATATCGTTGAACGTGATCCGGGTCGCCACCGGAGTGTCAGCGCTGGCCGACGCAGGCCCGGTGGCGGCACCACCGCTGAACCGGTTGCTCAAGTTGTTGAAGATCGGTTTGTAGCGATCCGTCAGGAACTTCTCCGACAGTTCGTAGACCAGCCGGCCGTTTTCCTTCGGAAGAAACAGCGGCTCGTACGGGTGCTGCAGCAAACCGCGGAACTTGTCCCTGAACGATGCCATCGTTGCGCTACCGAAAACCGAAACTCACTGGTAAAAGCAGAAAAGGTACTGAGCGAGAAGCTCGAGTGTTGCGTTTTATATTTCACCTCATCGCCTTTCCGATACGCTACATCTAGGCTTTGACCTCCAAAATTTTGAACATCGTTTTCCGCAACCACAACCACGCGGCGATAACCGACTTAGATATGTTTAGCTAATCTCGACCACAATTTAGGGTGCCACCAAGCTCTCACGCAAAAACTTTTGATAACATTTAAACTTCCTGTACGTTAGAAGGCCGCCTACCGCAAGTACCTCCATTCAGCAGATCGTCTTACCGATGCCTCAAGATTTCGCTCTACTAACGAGTTTCAAATTTTAACAGACAGACGTTATTAAAGCAATTGGCAAAACAATGGTAATGAAAAGTCAGTTCGAAACAAAATCTTGGAACTAAACTGCATTTCTATCTTTTAAACTCTAACGGCTGGAGGAATGAAAATAGATTAAAATATTATAAAAGGTTTTCAATTACAGTCTTAAAACATCGTTATGGAGAATCTTGATATGGGAATGTTTAAAAAATGTGTCGCACATGTTGGCCTTCGATAACAATAAATGGAAAACCATTCACTGGGAATCGGTTATCACACGATAATTTAGCATTATCAGACTACAGATTTTGATCTATAGTATTTTAGTGTTCGAGCAAACTCGCTCAGCTGCGAACGAAAAAGATAGAGCAATCGGCTGAGCGGGTTAGCTCAAACAAATAATCAGCGAAGTTGGGCAGTGTTTAGCACAGAGTTTAAGAAATCAAGTAATACCGAACAAATGTACCAAACAGTGTTCTGCGTAGCTTGAAATAAATGAACACAAAGAAGCAATCAGCTGATGATTTCACAAAAGCTACAGATGTTGGAAGAGAACCAATTTGCCTTTGGACTGATTGATTAAGGAGGAGTGTTGTAGAGTAGGGTATAACAAGTCAGCCTTGAAAATTGTACAGCACAGTAGGCTAGTGTCAAGTTAGAGAGCTATTCTGGTTCACGCCGTTGAAATGTTCGGTCTCCACGTTGACTGCCAAGCAGTTTTGGCACAATCATTTTTGATTAAATTTGTTTATAAAATGAATTAAACATTCGGTAATCACCGACCAAACAAAGTCTAAGCATTCCATAGAATTCGTTTTTAACAATGAAGTTTCATGTCGCATTTTTAAAACTTAATAGAACTAATGACATCTGGCTATCAAAAATGATAGCCATATGGCTGCCAACGTGTTAACACGTTGACTGCCGCGTCAGCCATATAGTGACTGACGGCATTTTAGAACAAATCACGAAACTCACTCGTATTGCACTAATATAGAGGTAGGTTATAATATTTGTTAAAAATAAGCCATAAGGAAGCTTAATCTTTTTTTAATGGTTTAAAAACAATTCTTGGCATTCGTTTTATAACCAAATTTTATGAAAAATGATTGTAATAAAAAGTTTTCTAAAAAAGCTTGGCAGTCAACGTGTTAAACGGCATAAATGAATAAAATCATTAACACGTTGACAAGCCTTTTTAGCACACTTTTTCAGTACAATCTTTTTTTAATTAAATTTGTTCATACAGTTTACTAAACCGACGGCTTTCGAAAACTTATCAAAGGCTATGCCAACTAAAGAATTAGTTGTTAATATTACTTTATTTTTATGTTCCATTTTCTTTTATTTATTCGGCAAAAACTTTTTAGAACTAATGACAGCTGGTTATCAAAATGATAGCCATGGCAGTCAATGATCGAGAAAAACCCATTTAATTTGTCTAAATAATTACACGAAACTAGAACAGTACTTCCTTACGTCCATAGTATAAGGTTTTTATCAAACCTATGCAGGAGTAAGCGATAGAACATAACGATCACATTTTTTCCTCATAAAGGTAAATCCAGGAACCCATCTCTAAAAGTAAATTTCACAAGTCATAAATCATACTTTCTCGAAATTTATTTCCTTTAATCATCGGCATCGAGTTGGGATGAAACAATTATTTTTCATGGTAAAAATAGAAAGACAAAGAAACAGGTCCTCCGTCCGTTTAGGACCTTGCGATGACCGTATTGGTGAAGCGAACCTTCACCGGTGTCACACGCATGTTGACGTACGGCTTTATGAAGTCCAACAAACTGCCCACCGAACCGGGAGTGAAACGATCGAACGGGAAGCCCATGCTCCGTGCATCCGGATAGCGACGTCCACGGAGTCCACAGAACACGTGTGCATCGTTGCAGTTGACGTTTCTGAAATGGTATAATGAAGCAAAAGTGAGCAAACGTGTTCGAGAAAGCTATGCATCTTGGTTCGGTAAACTTACTCATCGAAGTCCTCGACACGATCCTGTGTGTAATCGGTAACCATGACGAAGAAGTCGTACTCGCGCCCTTCCGGAGATCCCTTCGGCACCAACATATGGTTCGGCCAGCCGCAGTTGCAAAACTGGAACGCTTCATTGCCGGACACAGTCGATGCGGTTACGTTTCGGAACGTACGCTCGTACGGAATGGTAACGCTGGATTGATCTCCACGGCGTACGATCGAGTTCTGTCCCGGGTTTACTGTGGGAAAGAGAAACAGATAAATGCTCCTAGTTCAACCGACATTACAATCTCCATCGAGCCTCACATGTCACGGTAAACTTGTCCAATTCCACCATCAACCGGCGTTGCTCGCGGAACGGTAGCGTTTGCCCGCTCTCGTTCGTCTTCGGCCCGAGGAAAATGCGAACCGTACCACGGCGGGTATCGCCGGCACGGTTGGTCACCCGGATCCGGTACGAAAATGGTGCATGTTGGATGTGGGTGAAGGTGGCGAACAGGTTACCCTCCGGTCCGAAGTCCAACCCAGTGCCGAGGTTCACCTGCGACCGTTGCCAGAACGTCAGCAGGATGTTCGTCGGAGCGTTCGCCTTGTTCAGCTGTATTTCAAAGTTGTCGACCGCAACGTCGTTGAAGGCCAGCTAAAAAGTCACACGCACATTCAAAACGAGAGGGTTAGCTTTTGTTCCTCAAGAAAGTGCACGATCAGTAAAGGCGGAAACCTACCTGTTGGCCAGTATACGCCGGAAGCCGTTGCTTGTGACGCTGGAAGATGTCGTCGATGTGCTGATGCCACCGGTAAAACACGGGATCACGCATCGCGGTCGTATTGTCACCGACCACTCCGAACCCTTCGAGGTACGAGTTGTCCGGGTCGTGGATGTAGCCGAGAATGTTGTGGCCATTGTTGTGCAGATCACCGTAGTACTGCAGGTTTACCGAGAGCGTGCTCGCCTCCACCATGTTTCCCAACAGATCGATCCCATTGTCGTTGTCCAGTGGGACGCGCTCGTTGTTGGTCTACAAAATGTTTAAAATACAAACTCTGGTAAGCATAATTTAAAATGAAACAAAACGTTAATAATTTAACTTCAAACCCATCAATTTTAACCACAGTGTCTGATAGAATCCAAAATTTAATTAAAAAGAACCACAGAGTGTAACCGATCATAACAACTCTTACCGATTGTGCGTACCCGTTGTCGATGGCCTCGAAAATCCTGGACGTCCAGAGTTCCATGTCGGCGATAGAGACGATAACGCCGTCCTCCGTTCGCTTCAGATCCTACAATAATTAAACACATATAACGATCATCATTTCGTCGGAAAGGATCATCCGAAGTACGTACACTAAGCGTCTGATTAGGATGTCGCGCCGGATATGACCGTCCATCCGAGCTGCGAGTAATCTTCGGGAAGTATCCCTCCGGAATGGCCTCTCGTAGATGGCGCAAAGCTTGCACCATCGGCAGCCCATTGGCGAACCGTTCGATGTTGTACCGGGCCATCGTCTGCTGGTGCATGTAGTAGAACAGCTCCCCCCGGCGATCCTTCCGGACAGTTCGGTCCGGTCCACGGGCCGGATACACCAGATGCCAGTGCCAGTGGTGTAGGTTCACACCGATGTCCTCCCGCCAGTACGCCAGCCGCTGCTCATCGACACGCTCCGACGCCGTATAGTTCATGGGAATCTCCACCGCGCGCCGATTGCCCGATTCCACCAGATTGCCCTCTTCGCGTAGCTGCGGAAACACGGCCGGATCCACGTACCGGTCGGGGAACAGCTCCAGGAAGCTCGGAATGTCAACGCCCCGCGTATCGTCCCGGTGCATCAGCGCCACGGACAGGGCGTACTGAAACAGTGGCCCGTTGACACGATCGCGCGCAAACACCGCCATCGCACTGAGCGAATCCGGATTCGGTTGGGCCAGAAACAGCTCGACCAACTGTCCGGCGACCCGCTGATGGGCCGGCTGGAACACCGAGAAAGCACCGCGACGGCTAACCACGTCGGCGAACGCCAAATCCGGCGCAGTAATGTTCGGCAGCGGGATACGGGTTTGCGCGTTCGTCCCGAAGCGGTTCTGCAATGCGGCCCCGAACGGCCGATAGTGATCGGTCAGGAAGCTATCCGGTAGGTCGTAGTACAGCTGGCCGTTCGATTTCGGTACGAAGGTAGGCTCGTACGGGCGCTGCAGCAGCCCACGGAAACGGGTATTGATGTCCGTCATGATTTGCGACACGACTCTCCAAGCACGGTGCACGGTGGTCTTACTTTCACTTTCCAAACTGCAACGTTAGGAGCACCGAATTCTGCTTTATATAGAGAGCAAACCGCCCCGTATATAGAGAGCAAACCCCCCCGAGCCCCGTCAGGGCGGGCAATGTACTTTGTAAAAACCACCCCAAGCTGGCCAGTGGTCGTCGGATCGTGGTCGAGTATGCGTTTCTTTTTCGCTCGACGATAACTGGACACCGCAAGCCAGTCAGGGCAACAGATTAGCAAACGTACCGTGATATCGTGCTTATCAAATGCTTAACGTTCACTTGCAACCGTAACGGCCCCAAAGAACCAAACCAGGAGAAAGAGCTGATAGTACAACTTTGACAGATGAACAATGCAATAGTTTACTTAACTGTAACAAGAGTGGCAAGAGATAAATTATTCAATACTCTTTAACAAGAAGTAGGAAAAATATTCAAATAATTTTATGGGGACATGAAAATTGTAGTTAATTGAAGTGAAATGTTCATTGAAAAATACTAAATATGTGTAAGGGTTCCCGGGGTAATACGCACCCCTTAAGGAAAACTATTGAATTTTCTATAAACTTGGCTCCTGGTTGTTGATTTTATCTATAAATTGTGTTCATTAGAGTTCAAACCTGTTCCTGTATTTTTGCCTTTATAGCTAAGAAAATCATTTTATTTTCAGTTGCGAAAAAGGGTGTTCAATTTTAGATCGATCTGTATCTGGTTGAGACAAAACGCACCTGTGCTGGGGTAAAATACACCCCAACAAAGGGGTAATACGCACCACAAAAAAGGGGCAATACGCACCACAACAAACAGGCTTCATGCACCACGAAATAAAGATACAATTCACTCCTCAAATATACATTTTTGGATCAATTTAAGGGTTCAAATTTTCCAGTAAATGGACCGGAGGCTAATGAAATTCAAGAAGTAAATGCACTGGAAAGCACTGATTGTTAATTATCAAAATTTTGCGTTCCACGTCAGAAAATAACGATTTTTATACTTGTTATCCCTTAGCGAAATGATCAGTCAAATTACAATATCAGTTGTCTGAACTGATTATGATTTTGTTTGGCGTTTATTTTAAATTTTTGTTAATGTAGAGCTGTGAAACTAACAGCGTGACCATATTTTAGTTTGTTTTTACAGGGTGACTACTTTTAACTCGTCCAAAACTCGTTTTTCATGTAAAATTGGAAAGGGTATTGCCCCAGGGGTGCGTATTACCCCGGGAACCTCTACAACGAAACGGTTAACGATAAGAAGAAAACTAGTTTTTCTTTTTTTTCTTGTGTATAATGTGTTCGTTTGGTATTCTAATATTCTTATGTCAGTAAAATCGTTTATGGTCCGAAAATGCCTGACGTTATTTAACTTTGTATCGCAAACGACCCTGCCAGGGTTAGGTTCTTGCGATGACGGTATTGGTGAACCGTATGGTAACCGGGGTCGTCTTCATGTTACCATACGGTCGGGCAAACTCTTGCAAACTTTTCACCGAGCTCGGCGTGAACCGATCGAACGGATATCCCATGCTGCGCGCGTCCGGAAAACGGCGATCACGCAACCCACAGAACATGTGGGCATCGTTGCAGGTGTCGTTCCTAAAACGTAGAAAAGAGATGAACCATGTTCCTTCCGACATTTAGTTATTCTTTGCTCTTACTCATTGAATTCCTCCACCCGGTCCTGGTTGTAGTCGGAGATCAGGACGAAAAAGTCGTACTCCAACCCATCCGGACTGCCCTTCGGCAGCAGCATATGGTTCGGCCAACCGCAGTTACAGAACTGGAACACCTCCGTACCGGGCTGGCTGGAAGCGGCAATGTTACGGAACGTTCGTTCGTACGGAATGGTTAGGTTCGATTGATCCGATCGGCGCACGATCGAGTTCGCTCCGGGGCGCACTAGAATAGCACAAAGAGAGGTCCATTTTAAAGCTCATTAGCTCATCATCTCACTCTAAGTACGTACAGTCGAGCATAAACTTATCCAGCTCCACCATGTGACGCCGTTGGTCTTTGAAAGGCAGCGTCTGCCGACGTTCGTTCACCTTCGGTCCCAGGAACAGCCGAGCCGTTCCGCGCTTGGTGCGATCGCTCCGATTCGTCACCTGGAAGCGGTACGAGAACGGGGCGTGCTGGATGTGCGTGAAGGTTACGAACAGATTGCCCTCCGGTACGAAGTCGAGCCCGGTGCCGAGATCGAACTGGGACCGTTGCCAGAACGTAAGCAGTGTGTTCTTCGGTGCGTTCGGTCTGTTCAGCTGAACATCGAACGAATCGACCGTGATGTCGGCGAAGGCAAGCTAAAAACAAACAAAATCAAAGCGAAAATGAAGTGAGAAAACTTTATCTGACCGCAAACGCGCAAAGGGAGAAGAAAGTGAGGATGTATTACGTACGTCTGATGCGGTGTACGCCGGAAGACGCTGCTTGTGGCGTACGAAAATGTCGTCGATGTGCTGGTGCCAGCGATAAAACAACGGATCGCGCATCGTCGTCGTGAGATCGCCCATCACGCCGACCCCCTCGAGGTACGAGTTGTCCGGATCGTGGATGTAGCCCAGCATGACGTGTCCGTTCTGGTGATAGTCGCCGTAGTAGTCGAAGTTGATCGACAGCGTGCTCGCCTCCAGAATGTCGCCGAGAATGTCAATGCCTTCTTTGTTGTTCAGCTGCACCCGATCTCCATTAGTCTAATGTGGTATGGGGGAAACAAAATGGTAAAATAAGAGCTTGGTAATGTGATTTACTGATGATTAATACTGTTCATAACTTCTTCTTCTTCTTATGTGGCTCAACATCCCCTAGTGGGACAAGGCCTCTCTCCGTAGAGAGTTACTGTGACCGAAAGACGGTAATATCATAGACCGGTGGTCAGCCGTTCGTAATACCGGGGAGTGCCAGACTCGGGATTCGATCCCACACCTACGGCGTGGTGTTTTCTTGCGCTACCACTGCGCCATGGGCACCCCCCTATCATATGGTTCATAACATCAACACGAAATTAATATCTCCTTCTAGCTCTCAGTTCTTGTTCCTTATAATACCAGCCAGTTCTGCTGAAAGTGAACGTAGTTTAATTTACTGGCTACAGTTTTATTAGATTGCACTAAAGCTGTCGATTCGGATCAGAAACACCAAAAAAGGGGAACTTTAGCGATCAACTAACTGGATGCCGGGATCGAAGAACAGATGACCCCTGAAGTCTGCCATCGACACCGGGTCGAAGGTATCAACAGGGTATATTGTGACAAAATCTGCCAGTTGCGAAAAAGATAGTATGCATAATGACTATAATTTGAGTTCGCTCCAGATAGCGTTCCTAGCGATTTCCTTCTAGTACTTTTCGTACTAACAAATTCTATTTTCCTTGAACTATAACTTTAGAACTATAGAAAATATAACTTTTAATTCATGTAAATGACACCAGTCAAGTTTAAATAAACCATTTTTATGTTCCGGTTGTGATGAATATGTTGTTTTGTTGAAACTGTTACTTTTCCGGGGGGTGGTCATGGCGCAATGGTAGCGCTATAAAGCACCACGCTATAGGTGTGGGATCGAATCCCGAGTCTGGCACCCCCGGTATTACGAACAGCTGGCCACCGATCTATAATATACCTTCTATCGATCACACCTTCTCAAGATCAATTCTATTTGC
>KE525340.1:985116-1005340 GCA_000441895.2 Anopheles sinensis | reverse complement strand
TTTTTTATTTCAAAACTCTTTGATTATAAATATCTTCATATCCATGAAAACCAGCTGTTGACAATCGCTTTTGCTATTCTAAAGTTCATAAACACCTTTATCATACTTAGGTAACAATCCTAATTAAGAATTTAAAAATTTGATGAAACTGATCTTGTTTTGAAAATTCTATTGAAAGTATTTGCAATGTATTATTGGTTAATTTGTTATTAGAACCGAAGTTTTTACTCATTAGACTCCGTAGAAAAAGATGAATTGCAATTGATGGGAATTCAGAACAAATTCGACACAGAAATGCCCCTGCTTTTCGAAACAAAATTCGTGAATAAAATAAAGGAGATGTCAAAGACATGAAAAACAGTATTTTAAACAGGAAAAACTGGTCAAATTATTTTTGTTGCACTGAGTTAGACTTTGGTCTTACAATCAGTAAGTGTTTGGCTCAGGTAAGAAACGTGTTCAGGGCATTTTAATGGACTTGGACAATATCAACCAACGGTTCGACGGTTAGTCCCGTTTTGCACATTAATCAGAAACAAAGAAAAAAAAAGCATGTAAAGTGTAAATTACTTCAGTTTTTCTTAAATGAATAAAATCTAGGTTTGGAATATTTTAGTAAACTGTACTTGATAATGCATTACTGTTCAAAATAAATGAACCTAGGATTCGGTTAAAATTAAGAAATTCTAAAATTCGTTTGGTGTGGAGATTAAATGTGTGTGTGGTGATTAAATTAACAATGTGGTGATAAAAAAAAACTGGAACCAACATGCGTAAATAAATTTCAAAAACTTTTGTATCCTACCTAAGCGCACACGTTAATAATTTGAAGCCTTTTATTCAGTAATCTTTTTCGTGTAATATGTGTATTAGGTGTTTTTATTAAATTTTGCTCCCTTTCAATGAACCGCGCTAGAGTTCAAATTCTAAGATAGTAGGATGCGATCTTATTTCTTTCATCAACTTCAATAAGGTAATGATTTCCAACTGTAATGTTGCCTTTTTCGATTGAAGCATTTGACTTAAAAATTATAAATAGTCTTCAAAACCTAAAACTAACCAAGCATTTCACAAGAACCTACAAACGAAAAACGGCAAAACCTATTTGGTTGGTAATTTTGCAAGGTTTTTATTTACATTCGAGCTTTTCCCTCTCGCTTCGTTAGAAGTAAAATTTCGTGGGAGGAAAGCCTTTCGGCATATGTGAATGGCACGAACCGAATCAAAGCTACCGTGAGACACGAAACCAAATATTATTTCGCATACTTTAAACAACCATGAATTCGTAAACGGCACAACAACCCCCGTACCGTTCCCCCCCCGGCCCCCGTCCATCCATAGTTCAAACACAAACACGTTTACGTGCAAGTCGACAGAAGATAGTGAAAACATCGTGTTTCGAGTGTAAAATCGGTGGACTACCAATACCGTGCCCTGATGATTCGGTGGCGTTCGGTGAAGCTGAGCAGAGGCGCACTCGATTATGTTTCATCACACCTAATGGGCGAGTACTTTCGAGTTTACGACCCTGCACACTACACACCATAACGGCCAAAATGAGACGAGCCTTCCCGAGTTCGGGGTACTGGAGTGGGTTCTGTTTGTGTTATCGTGATAGCATATCGCATAGCAAACACGTCGTAAATATCCACCCCACCAACACTGCCGTGATGCGGTGAACCAACCTCCATCAACTCCCTCGAAGGATATTAAATTATAGTTAAAGCAAAAATTAGAATAAATAAATTCAGATGCCAAGCCGCTCGTCGCAATGGCGGACGGGGGATAACGTTAACGTCAAAACTAAAGGCACATGCACTCGTACTCACCACCGGTTTCTGGTCGGTGTTGCGTGTTTTCCGCTCGACCATGATTTTTCCCGCGCCAAATGGAATTCTTGAAATGTGCTTCATGACGGTGTCCACGTCGGCCTCGGGCTTCACGTGCACCACACAGTATCTTCGGTGATGACGGGGGAGTGAAAAGCGGGAAAAAAGAGAAACGTAGAGAGAGGGTAGAAGAATAAATGAATGACACAGATGGGAAAATGGGAACACGCCGCACATAAAACACTCTTGCCAAGTGGCGAACGACCGCATGGTTTTCGAAACGCGTGTTCGACCCGGAGTCCTGGTATGGCAGTTTAGCTTTTCGCAGCGCGCTCAAGGATCCACGACGTCCGTCAGTTTACCGGAAAAGCTGCACTGGATTTTTTTTAAACAGGAGTTTTGAAAAGGGCCCTCCCCCACTGAACGCAATACACTCTCCCAACCGAACTGACCTTGGTGTCGCGGGCCGATGGAAAATTACATTTTCAATGCTGGACGAGTAGCCTTGGACGATCTCTTTGCTGAGGGCCGGATCCGGGAAGCGGAGCAGCAGGACGTGCGGTTTCCGCAGCTGCCCGATGGCCTCCATCTCGACCAGGATCGCCTTCCGGGCATCCTCGAAGCGCCAGTTCTTGTTCGGGTGCTTGATGGGGGACGTCTGCACCGACTTTTCCGCCTGATGGTGGAGGTCGCTCGAGAAATCAAACGAGCTGTTTATGCGAAGTGGGGCGAAGGAAAGGAGGAGATGTGCTTTAGTGTTTCAGTTTCTTCCCTAAACAAACAACCACGCTGGTTGGTTTCGTTTGAACTGGTAAACCGATCAAGTAGGCTATGCACTAAACGAAAAACACACACACACTTTTACAACATCACGGGGATGCATTACACTACAAAGTAAATGGAATGGAAAAATTGTAACACAACACCGAACGGGGAACGGATCCTTACATGCGACTCTTGCGACGGTTTTTGGCGCCATGCAGTAAGTTCAGCATTCGTCGAGGACAGTCGGACATTCTGCGTGCGCTCAGCCCGGAGAAACGTCTGTCGGCGGCGCCGGTTCGAAACGGAATGCTTCGGCCATCTGCTCCGACGAGACCGTCCTGCTCGAGCGAAAGCGACTGAATAATATCGCGCGACGGCAGCATCTCCTCGGCGAAGTCGGTAAAATCGAAGTCGGACGTTTCGAAGCCGGAGTCCACATTAAAGCCCTCGCCCGCCGCCTTGCCCAGCAGCCGCGGCACTACTGACTGCTGACAGCGCTGGTACGCTGGCCCTGCTGGTCCGCCACCGCCTCCTCCGACGACGATCCGCTTCGCCGTGTGTGGCAGCAGCGAGTATCGACTCGAAACGCTCGCCCTGCACTGCATCACTTCTCGGGGAAGATGGCGTTTTATTGGCACATTTTACAACAGATAAATCACCTTTCTGGCAACGCGTACCGCTGCTGGTGCTACGTGCCTTGCGCTCCGACTTTTGTGTGTACGTACCGTTCAGCGGTGGTCCTTTCGCCTTCATGCAGACTCCTGTGCGCGAAGATGGGCACAACGGCTCGCACACACATGAACAAGCTTTCGCATCCGTTTAGCTTCCCTCGCCCGCGCTCGTTCACTCGCGTGCGCTTCACGCGTGCTTTCTCGCTCCCGACGGGCACATTGTCTGTTCTGTGTGGTGCTTATCCAACAACGCCGTCCGTCCGACCACCGCTGGCGTGTCCTTTCCCGTCGGTGGTTCCCCTTGCTCCCTGCGGTTTGGTGTTGGTTTACGACCTTTTTACCACCCACCCGAGATGGGACCGATCGATACAAAACATAAACATCAAAAAAGCTCGATACCCCTGTGAGTCCTTAGAGACCGGGAACGATAGTTCGAAAGCTTTTGACGCGAGGTTCGAAAATATAACCAACTGTTTTACGAAATTTTTGTCATCATTTGAATTGGTCGTACGAATCACTCATATTAATTTCTCTAGATTATTTTTTCTTTGATAATGTATAAAACACCGTTATATTTTTCGGTTCAAACATTTGTAATCAACTAATTTTGTTACACATTAAACTACTTCTCACTGCTTTTATCGTTCATCATCATTATATTCAGTTCTGATGGCGTTTTGAAGTATTCATCGAGCAACAGAACGGGTTTATCGTTCACCTTGTATCTGGACTCCTGCCACGGCAGAATGCCTCCCGGAGGTACTGGGACGACATCGCCACGTTTAAACGGGAGCGCCTTTGTGAGTAGAGGAATCTGTCCCTCAAAAATGGCCAGATATCTGTGAAGGAAATGGTTTAACAGTGTTACTATTCCGTTAAGGGCGAATGCTTTGGGTTAAAACTGTTAGTGGCTTACTCTTTATCGTTGCGATAAATCCTCAGCGGATAGCGATTAATGACGACACGAATAACGACGTTGATCAGGAGGAAAAAACCAAGAAAGTACAGCAAGTCCGTTTCGTTAGCCGTCAACGATGCGTACTCAATCTCGAACGGTACCACGATATGGTGGAAATCTTTTAAATATGAAAATGCACAGATACCTCCTAGCGCGACGAAGCTGAAGGATGTAATGAAATTACACGCTGAAATGAAAAAGAAATGATAAAATAATAACATCTTTGCATTGAAAAAGAATTCAGAGATAAAACTGATTTAAATAACTCATAATTTCAAAACGATTCCTTCCGTTTTCGAAAAAAAACGTCCTTTTCAAAGCTACAACTAAACCAAAACTTTTCGATGAAGGTAGGCCGACGCGCAGTGTTGCCAAGCACCAACCATTGATTTGACGTTCGTTTCCGTTTGTTTACAAACATCACATCACACAAGTTTCTCTACCTTCGAAGTGTAAAACTTAGATAAATTAGGTTCCAGCTTCCCAAAAGGGTGGTTTATTCACTATGAATATTCTACCGAAAAAGAGGTAATGTGCGCAATAGAGGGTATGCTTCTCTCGCATTGTTCATAACTCCACACAAACGCTCTATTTGCAGATGGCACGTTCGGACCAAGGATAACATCGCCCGTGTCCGACGAGATGAGGCAAAAGCGGCAGAGGAAGAAAAGGAACGGCTTCGAAGGGTTGCCTTGGCCGACCAAGAAGCTCGTATAAACTTATTGCGTGAAAAATCTCGCGGCAAGCAACAAGATGACCGTACCGAGTCTCTCGCTGAAAGGGAAATCAATACACGAGTGGCGAGACAGGAGCATGTCAACTTCTTTTCGGAACTTGAGGAGGGTAAGCACGATGGCGTTAAGCGCAGCAATGTGGACCATGAGAAGGAAAAGAAAGAGGAGCAGGAAAAGTACGAAAAGCAAATCGGGTACCTGACGTACCTCGGGCAGGACACAAACGAAGCGCTCGGAAAGCGGGACTGGTACGATACGGCACCGAAGCGGGAAGAAACTCTCGACGATCGAGGAAAGCCCATTGAGGTTGGATTGAAAACCAAGAGCTATCACGATCCGTTGAATGTGATTCGAAGGTATGTTCCAAGCACAAAATTCCAACCCTCGGTATCGTCCACTTCAAAGCCACCGGAGGAAACATCCGCCAACGAACCCCTGGTTCCTCCAGCAAAGCCAATATCCTCCTATCAACCCCTCACAGAGCAAACTAAACGCAAGCACTCTAAAAAGCGACGTTTGAGTGTAAGCTCGTCCGACACATCTCACTCGAAAAGGAAAAGTAAGAAGCACAAAAAAAATGGTGAGAAAAGGAAGAAAAAGGAAAAACGGAAGAAAAAGAAACATAAAAAATCAAGCTCGGAAGACAGCGATAGCACTGATGAGGAACAAAGGCGGATTAAGAAAGCTAATCTGGAACGTATGCGAAAGGAGCGCATTGCGAGGGAAAGGGAAGAAAAAGAAAGGACAGAAAAAATGCTAGCACGGCTACGGGGTGATCCGGAACCTGCTCCACCGAAACCAAAGGAACTCCCGCAAAATCAACCCTTACGACAGAAGTATAATTCCCAATTTAATCCGGAGCTCGCGAAGCAAAATTATGAATAAAATTTTAAGAACTGTGCAACATTTGTTGTCTACTGTATGGTTTATTATACGATTCTCCTAATTACACATATTTCCCGAACCATTTATGGTCAACCGGTGAAAGCCACCGATGGCAACCTCCCAGGTTATTCTGAACGATGTACTTAAAGTTCCATGGATTCAGATTCTCCCGCTCTAGACGCTCTTCCTCCGCCTTCATCTTGTCCAACATTTCCTGCGACACTACCATCGCCTTGAACGGTAACTTGGGGCACACAATGTCCAGGATTTTCTTCGCCTCGACAAACTCCAACTCTCCGGCCAGTTCCACAATCACCCGGCCGCTCTTCACCGGGGTCACGTAGTGATCGATGGCACCTTTACCTCCTCCCATACGTTGCCCCTGGCCCTTCTTGGTGACCGGCTGCCAAGGCGCTTCGACTCGCCAAATGGAAAACATTCGGCTTGTATCCATTTTTCGACCGATCGTGAGTCGCAACATTTCAAAGTGACCCCACCGTAACCGACCACCCCCGGTCGCAATGATACCGTACTGCTTGTGAACCAACGAATTGTGAACGGTCTCGGGGCCACGCATCCATTTCAATTTCTTCTGCATTTTGGGCGCACGCAAGTTGCTCGGAAGTATCGGCACTTTGTCCATAAAACGGAGCTTAGGCCGTTCGGGCATTTCAATATCTGTTGCAAAACGGAAATACGCTGGTGAGTTTAAAAAACAAACAACCAAAATGCCGCTAATGCTACTTACTATCGTATTTGATCGGAGGTGCGAAAAACTTCATGCCGGCAATCTGTTGACCATACTGCCCTCGCAATAAGCCTGGCAAAGTTTAAAGGACGGTTTAGTTTTCATAATCGGCAACTACTCGTTAGTTGTTACATACCCGCAAGCAAGGGTCGGAACTTTTCACAAGTGGCCAACATTTTAAAGCAGATTTACGCCAAATTCCAGTGATTTTGCCGACAAGAGACCTCCAAAAATTGCGTAAACATCAGTGTGTTTTGATGTTCCACAATGTACTGACATTCATAGTACCAAAACCTGCCACCAGGCGACGATAAGCACGTGCAAGTATATGCAGTGTTGCCAATTATCAAAAATTTGAAAATAGAAGCGATATGTAGAAAAACTCGTTTTGAAAAACTTTAAATCGATAAAACAAGGGTATCCCACCAAGTTTCTGTCCGAAATTTATAATCAAAATGGAAAAAAGTAAAACCATAATATGAACGACACTGCCAATGTTCTTTGGCAACAGCCGTGTTTACATCACATCACTTTACATCGGCACTACGACTAATTTTACTTACCAGAGAGATAATACTCCATCGGAGCCCGATAGATGATGCTAAAACCCGGGGGTATATTATCTTTTTTCAGAAAATGCTCTTCCCGCTTTACTACCGCTTTCCGGCACAGTGGTGAAGCTGTTGATACATTGCGCCGGCTACAAAGCGAAGAGACAGTCTTGTATTATTCAACCAAAGAAAGGAGGGTATGCTTGACCAAATGATTTACTTACAGTATTACCGAAGTTATTATCGATGGTCGCTTGCTTATGCTAAGAATTGGGCTGAGTTTGGACCTAGCGGCCGATAAAAAATGGTGCGAAAACATTTTGCTCGCTTCTTTCGGCACAACAGATGATTTTCTTGTTTATTTACATTCTCTAACTTCTGTCGTGGTGACAGCTGATCTAGATCGCTGCCGCAAACGGCTGTCATGTTTGGAAAATAATCAAAACATTGAAAACAAGCAGTACGTGGACTTTAGTTAGCCGGAAACAATAACAAATTTATCACAATCAACATGAGATTCCCAACAGTTTTCTGTTTGTTGTTAAGCATAGTATCGGTTGTAAGTTATAACTAGTGTAAATCATCAATAAATTTCTGTCTGGGTCCTTTTAATTAAATTATCTCCCAACTCTGCAGGTTTTTGCCGAATTCTCCGCTGAAGACTGCCGTGAGCTGGGGCTGATCAAATCACAACTGTTTTGCTCGTCCTGCAACAGCTTGTCCGACTATGGTTTAGTGGAGCTTAAGTATGTTAAACTATCAATATCTTAAATTCGATTTTATCGAACAATCCACCGACATTGTTCCAGGGAACACTGCCTCGAGTGCTGCCAAAAGGATACGGCGAGCGATGGCAAGCTAAAGGTTTACCCGAAGGCGGTGCTGGAAGTTTGCACGTGCAAATTTGGAGCTTATCCACAAATTCAGGCCTTCATCAAAAGCGACCGTCCGGCAAAGTTCCCCAACCTTTCCATAAAGTACGTCCGAGGCTTGGACCCTATCGTGAAGCTTATGGATGAGGGTGGCAATGTAAAGGAAACGCTATCCATTAACAAATGGAACACCGACACTGTGCAGGAGTTCTTCGAAACCCGATTAGCTAAGGTTGAGGACGACGATTACCTCCAAACAAACCGAGTGTGAGAAACTTGCGGTGGGTGAAACTTGAATAAACAAAAAAAGGAATTTTTTAATATGAAACTCTTTGGTTGGTCTCTTGTATTGTTTAGTCCTACGACGAGGTTCTCAGAAGGAAATAATCAGAACCGTTGCATAATCTCAATCAATCAACACAAGCTACACTGCCCAGCTCGCTCTAGGTTGTAGACCCTCTAGCTTGTTAATGAATTGGCCACGCTTTACGCTGTTATTATCACATACGGAAATAGAAACAACTATGAGTCACAAGGTATTGCTCCGTTAAACATATCTTAACCTCTCTTTAAAGAAGCTCATTAAAAAAAGCACAAAATTACATCCTAGTTTTTCTAAAAACTCAACTATCTTGTAAATGTTGCACAAAAGACATATAAGAGAGAAATTATGAAGATAACCCAGAGATAACTTCACTTTACCTTAAAGAATTGGGAATATCTAAAGCCTTTAAACTGGTAACAGATAACATTTCATTTCATTATTCAATCGGTTAGATTTATTAACACACGGAATCAATAGTATGATAAGCACGGAAAAACCAGAAGCCACCTTACTTTCTCGAGTCCAACATTCACACCTAAATACCCTCCAATATTTAACACACTCAAACAATTCAGCAAAGTAAATATTGCCAATTTGCTTCCATCGCTCCGGGGCGATTTTGGCTGTTGAGTGGGAAATCATCTGCAACGGCCATTTGAAAGCGCCATTCTTCGTCGGCGCATTTCGCCAAAGTGTTTGGCAGCGGTGTTAGAAAATGTGTTGTTTATGTTCCCAATCAATTATCACTTCGTTCTTAATTTGTCTCGCACAAAGTCCTAGTGTGGTTCGAATCATTAAGTGCCATGTGACGAGATTTGCCGTTGGTAAACAACGAGTAGAGAAGAACCAGTTTTAATGCTGGAAATTACTCTTTCCAGTCGATTATTCGATATCGTATAAATATCCCCGGCTGGTCGGGATAAGATCAGCATTCGTGGTAAAACATTCAAGCAAGAGACAATGAAGGCAGCAGTAAGTTGGCTAAAGTGTGAGAAGTGTTTTAATTTTTTAATCATTTTTTGACCCGTGCTTTTATCATCAGATTTTCGTACTCATCGCCGTCGGCACCGTGTTGGTTGTGGCCGATGACTTCAAGAAGGGCCCGGGGCCTCACCATGAGGATAACCATCATGAGTTTAACGGTCAGCAGCATCAGCTGAAGCAGCAGCAACCACAGGAACATCATCACCCGGCCGCCCCGGCGCACCAGGAGAACCATCATCAGGCCGCCCCAGCACACCAGGACCACCAGCTTAAGCAGCAGCACGAGCATCAGCCGCAGCCCCATCAGCACCACAAGCGCGAGGCTCCGAAGCAGGAGAACGCAGCTGGCCAGTCGACAACGGCCGCCCCGAAGGTCACCGTCGATCCGAAGCAACCGTCTGCCCTACCGGCCATCGTAAGTCAGCCACCGAAGCAGAAGCGCGATACCCCGGCCCCCAAGCCCGCCCAGGCACTCCCCACGACGGCCTCCCCGGCGAAGGGAGTCTCCAGTGGCAACCAGCAGAGGAAAAACCAGCCCCGTCCGACCGGTAGCGCCAAGGTGAACCGCGATCAGCCCAAGGTCCCGCTGCAGGTCCCACAACCCGGTGCGAATAATAAGGCACCGGCCGCCGCAGCACCGGCTCCGTCGACGGCTAACCCGGCCAAGAAGGTTTAACTTGCTCGCCGTTACTCCGATGCATCGGTCTGATGCACGCACATGTTGTTTACTCGTTAAATCGTGAATGTTTTACTTATTTTCTTTTAATAAAATGTTACAATTATGATGCAAAACAAAAATTAAAATCTTGCGGCTATTTTCTATGGTATGTTTTAATCGTATGTGGCCAATTATCCAGGTTCATTTAGAGGTTGTCTCTGCGATCCACGATGTTCCAGAACGCTTCTATATATCTGGAAGATCTTACATTTTTTACATATTTTACAACTTTTCTGTCTGATTTTAATTAATTATTTCTCATAAAAATAGCTTAATAAATACTATTAATCCAAATTGAATGATTTTATGCCCCAAGATAACAAAATAAGGATCTTTTGGAATATAACAACCATATCAAATGTACAGTGCATTATTAACGAACTATGAAATAATATGTAATAATATGTAAATAATATGTAAAAAACATTTTTTGATGTACTTTTTGAAAACTAAAATCGATCGCTTTTATTAGCTTCAGATTTAAAGAATGATTTCTAAATCAAAATTGTGCAAATGTTATTCACTCGAAACATTTTGGACTACACTTATAGTATCGGAATTTGGGGCAAGTGTTCCACCTTTAGCGATTCGTTCTGTAACTTACTAAAATCTGTTTGTTAAACGCCGAGTTTATTTTTAGTACATTTTCACATGTATTTTTTCACTTATTGTTGAGTTTCAGAAACATAAACGCAAAAATAACTATTCTATAATTGTTTTAAAAATGGATAAAAACCATATATTTTTTGTGCTTCGGGGCAAGAGTGTAACCCGTAAGGGGCAAGACAGCCACCTAGCTTAATTTAAGGGTTTAACGGAAACATTGAAAATCTTAGCAAATGTGACGCTTGTATATGTCAAGGGTAGTTAAATAGAGCATTCAAATTCATTTTATAGTCTCACGAGATAACAACACAAACCTAACTCCAAACTTGCAACGGGAGTTGTCTCCTTGAGTTTCAGTTATTTGGCGAGCATTTTCACGGTTTTGCATTCAGGCCACTGGAAAACTTCTTGGGCCGAAATCCGCTTACGCTTCATCCTGCTTCGCTGTGAACTCAACATAAATTTTTGAGTCTTTTACATCTTCACAATGCAGAATAATAGCTGACTCTAAGAGGCAAAAGAGGACTAGCGGCTCAAAGCCTCAATAATCCTTCCTCATCATCAATTATAGCTGATACAGGGGTGGCACTCTTGCCCCAAACAGTGATGGCACTCTTGCCCCAAAAGTTAACTTGTTTTAAAATTCAGATTTTTCCTTGAATAAATATTAATATTTTTGGCTGACCTCTCGAACTATAGTTCGTATACTTTCTCTATTGCTCAGTTTTACGGAGTGACACTTACTTTCCCGATTTTTTGTTTAAATGTGTTTTCACCGATTATTTAATTTGGTCAAAATATTATAAGATTACACTCCATTTTGATGTGCAGCATAAAATATATGACAAAAATGAGAAAAGTGGACTAATCTGCATGAAATTCGGTACATTATATGTAGTAAGAGGGATAAACTTATCTGTATACTACATTTGGTCATTTAATTAAATTTTGACTAAAAAAAAGGCCAAGTGGCTCACTTGCCCTTATGGTACACTTGCCCCAAATTCCGCGAATTTGCGATCTTAACATAACTGCAAAGGATCATTAGTATAAGTAACTTTTAAAATTTAAATTCTAGGAGTAATTGTGAAATACAATATCATCCTGCTTTGAAATAAGACACTTCACATAAACTCATTTAGAAAAAAACATTAAAGAAAAGACAGACAAAGTAATATTACATTGCCGGTAAACTATTACACAACGCCAGAAAAATGTGTCACCGTGCATCGCCATTGCCAAAAAAAAACGAAAACATGTCCCTCAAAGAAGATTCGATTGGTGTCTCGTAAACAAATACGGGTCTAGGATGACCTCCGGTGGTGCCGCGAGGACGCGCGGCACGTTTGCGACATTGAACGGAATTGACTTACTCATCGATTACCAGACCGAGAGCCGCGAGAAGTGATAATCGGCCGTGTTTTACTCCTTTCCCCTAACCTCCGTCCAGGCCGCAGTAACGGACAGACGGACGGATGGACGGACAAGAGCAGGATGCGAATTGGTTAAGTACATATCGATCGAGGGTAATTCTGCTGCTTCTACGTACTCTCGTGCATTGCCGTCCGTCGTTGGAGTGAAGGTGCGAATGGCGCGCTGGCAAGTAGCTTACAGCGTCGAAAGAAAATGGTAGGATATATATAAAAGCGAAGCGGTGTCCATCAGCGCCAATCATTTGATAGCGTACCGTTCGCCCAAAGGTTGTGAAAATGTTCAAATTTGTAAGTGTCCCAGGTCGGTCGTGCCTCCAAATCGGTGCAAAATGTAATACAATTTCTTACGTTTTAGGCGTGTTTCCTGGTCCTGCTGGCCGTCAGCGGGTACGCGTTCCCGCTCGAGGAAACATCGGAAAAGCTTCCCCGACCATCGCCGATCAATCCGGAAGTCGTTAGCGATCCGAAACCGGCCTTCGTGAAGGAAGCGTCGTTCACCCCCGAGAGCCATGTGCAGAAGATTCCGGCATCCGGCGTTAAGCTGAGCGTGGAAGTGGCCAAGAACGAGCAGACCACCACGACGGTCGAGCCCGGCAAGGAGAAGTCCAAACGATCGCCGGTAACTGAGTCCACGTCCACCAGCACCAGCACATCGACCAGTACCTCCACCAGCACCTCCACCAGTACCACCACCTCGAAACCGGCCTTCCGACGCAACGCGCCATCGACGAGTACGGAACAGCCGAGCAGCACGACGGCCGCCAGCACCACGCACAGCACGGTTTCGGTGAAAACTCCCGTCGGTTCGACGCGCTCCAAGCGTGAAGTGGACGTCACCGCGGCACCTGCCACCCCGACCAGTGGCGTTACGAAACGCACCACCACCCTGTCGCCATCTTCATCGTCCAGCGATGACAAGGAAGGACCACACTACGTGCGACCGGTTCCGGTCGATCAGATTCTGAAGAACCTCGGACAGCCGGAAAAGCATCACAGCACGACGGAAAAGGCGGAGGAGAATAGCGAGGAGGATACGCCATCCGAGGCGGAAAAGTCTGACGAAACGACCGCACAGGAATCCACGTCCCACCTGAAGAATACGCATCCGGTGATCCACCAGCAGGGCGCTTAGGATTGCTCAACTCTTTTGTTGGGTTTGTTTTGTGTTAATTTTTGTTTAAATGAACCTATAAAATAATAAAAAAAAATTATTAAAGAAATAGTTCAAATTAGGATACAAATGAAACCTTCAAGAAAACGATCGTTAACGAGGAAATCACACAATCCGGCGGGAAACAGCAAACCTTTCTTTCAACGTAAATCACAACACACCGCCTTCTTGATTTTTTAATGTTGTTTCATTTCACAATTTGTTTGCTAATCATGGTTGTCTTTTATCGATTTTTTGTTGTTGTTGCTTCCCTTCATAGTGTTGCTCGTAGTAATATCGATTTTGTCTTGTTTTTTTCCTTCTTCTTCCGTTCACGCATAAGCTTTTATCGAGGAGTTTAAAGATTGTTGTTTTGTTATTTCTGCTCATGGATGAGATGATGCGTATTTATATCGTAAAGGTATCCAATATGCATGACATGATTTTTTCTTTTTAGGATGTAAATGTATATATTGGGTGTATATATATATATATTTATTTTTTATTTTATGTATATGAGTGTACGTGTATATGTATGAAGGTGTTTCCTGTCTCCTCTGGTTTTAGATCATCCTTTTCGTGGTTGTGTTTTGCACGCGTTCTAAAAATATAAGTATTTATATATACTAGGGTTGTATTTTTTAAATGGTTTTACACGCCACTCCAATCACCCTTCCAACACCTTCTCAGCCATCGGTTCGTTCGTTCCATACAATGCTCTCTTCCTAGCGTTCTTACAACACTTACATCGCGTTTATCTTTTTAAGGGGGGGGTCATACTAGTACTATCATTACGGTTGTTACTACTACAGTTACCACGCACCCGTCCCTTTGGTGCGCCTTTACGTGGTATTATGACTTGGTATTATCCTTTTCATTTTATTTTGCTTCTCGGTTTTTGATTATGGTGTACGATTTTGCATTTATTTTTTTCTTCATTTATTAATTTGTTTGATTTCGAACGCTTCACTGGAACTCCCCCTTTTCCTTCTGCCAAACAACACAAAAAATGCGTACTGATTAGATACTCGCGATCTTGCATAAGGATAAGTTATCGCTGCACAACGCTTCATTGCGTCCCGTCATGTTCGTCGCAAATCACGCATGTTATATTCGCGATTCGATAAAATACTTATTTCGCCATCGCCCATATTCACACTGCCTTACACCACACCTATCCCATTATCACCTTTTTCGTAGTAAAATTGTTGGCCTGACCGAATGATGTCGTCGTGGAGGAAAAACCGCCAAACGACTGCACCATCGGAAACTTTTTTCACAAGTTCCTTCTCCCCTGATCCCCATCTGTTTACGGAATAAAATGGAAGCTGAGTGGCGCTTTCAATGTAAAACAAAAATTCACATCTGCTCTAGTTTAGGTTTTTCGCTGAGAGAGGGCTGGCTCCGTTTGCTACGACACTCGTTACACTGCGATTTTTGTTTCTTATTATTATTATTTCTTGTTTTTTTTTGTTTAAGAATACGTTAAAATCTAATGATAATAATATAACCATTTACGACTAGCATTTCGCAGTGTTTGTGTGTGTTTATGTGTGTTTTATCGGCGTAATATTCCCCCAAACAGTATCCCTCCCCCTTCTCTTACTCTAACGCCGAAATTGATTTGCCGCAAAGTAAAACCACCCTTCAGGAAAAGGGGTAAGTGAGACTGATGACTCTGGCCTCGTCGTATTCAAGTAAAAAGCGTCTGGAGCTAATTTAATGCTATTATCGTACACAACATCCCCTCAATCTTCTCATCGATCTTCTCATCTCGCTCCTCCAGCCGGTTGCGTAACAGAATATAATAAATAAATCCACCAACGGGGAAACCGGACAGCCAACCGCTTTTCAGAGACATGAGACGAGGTGTTACGCATACAGGGTACAGTTCGTTTTATGTTTTAAAAAGTCTTAAGCTCTTTGGCTAAACGTCGGATCATCGGATGCATCCCCGGGAGTTTGTGGAACCTGTGTTATACGCCGGAGTGAACGTAGTACGAATATAAGCGCTGATCTGGCGGAGCTCCGAAATCATCAACCATGTTGCATGCCTCCAAGCCGGTACGCGGTTCTACTCGCATCGTGGATTTTGTTTTATTATTCCGCCTATCGCACATGAAGCGCAATGAATTGCCATTGATTTTTTACGTTTTCTTTTTCATTCTATTTGGTTTGGGACGAAGCACGTTCTGCTTGATTATAACATTTAAAATATACATTCACAATGGCAATGGTTGCAGCACTAAGCGGAATCGAATATAATCTCCAATGCACTAATTATCAAACGGATCTCGTACGCAAGCTACATCGAGGGTTAGTTAGCTTTTTTTTTTGATATTTTTGTTTTTAAACATAAAAGTTATACAGTCTTGTACGACGCGCTTGACTTCCAGCCAAGCATTTGCGGTCATTGTGTGTTTTTTCGAGAGTTAATTTTTCGTTTTGATGCTGTGTTCGTTTAAAACTATCACTTGCATGGGGAGGAGGGAACAGGACGGAACTTTGGAGAAAAAAAAACTCGTCTGCTCCCCACCCCACCCCCAATATCCTTTTATGCAATCCCCTACCTTCTCGTAACCCTCTTGCTACCATTCATTCCAGCGATTCCGATTTCGTTTTTGCCATAATTAAAAACACATGTCTTCCTTAAAATTGATATCATACTTAAATCCCTGCGTTTGCCTTTTTTTAAACTGTTTTCACAATCATTCAATCATTGGATCGATTGACAAAAAATAATTCTACTTCCGGCAGTTGGACGACTGTTTGGACGAAACCAAAGCTAGTAAACACAACAACACGAGTGCCGAACTGAAAATCGACCGTAAAGGAACGGAGGGTTGCCGGAGGGTACACAAGCCGTCTTTGTCCCTCCCGTATTCGTATGTGTGTTAGGTAAAATTGTATCAGACATTTTTGGCAATCTCATTGAGCATAGAGAATTTGTTTGGGTAGTTCTTATAATACGTTCTTCTACGTTCGACATGATTATAAGCGCGATTTGCGAACAAATTGTGGCGGGTCACCTTCCATAGAACCGAACCAATCTAGTTGCCATAGATGAAACCGAGAGTACACTTTTCAGTCACCATATGAACGTGTTACAGTCTGTAGATGGCTGCAGTAACTGGTGCTTCATCGATAGAAACGTTTTCGGTGGCCATTTTCGATGACTTATGGAAAACTTACGAGTTTACAGCGAAGCGAAAATCACGTAGGAATTACCAATGTGGGAGCGTATAAAAAGACTTATACCACTATGATGGGCTGACCAAAAACTGAGCTCCTCATTTCTTCTATGCCAACTAGATTCGATCACTTCTATGCAAACCGATCCGCCACAAAGTGTAATCAATCGCTTCAGATTTGTGTTCTTTCGATTTTGGAATTCATTTCAAATGTTTTTATCATAATTTAATACAACACTAGACCATGTTGTCTATTTCTTGCTTCTCCTTCTCGTAAGATTCTGGGAGTGTATGTGCAATTATTACACTGGTCACACAATTGCACGGCGTCCGAGCAAAAGAACTCATTTTTGGATGGGAGCTGTTTTTGCAAAACTTTTTATCAGGATGATCATCTTTTTTCCGGTCGCAACTGTTAACTGTATTGTTATTATTAATTATTAATATTGAATCGTTTCCTGCTGCTTTTTTTCTCTCTATTTGTTTCAAGAGTTTTGGTTGGTTTCAATGTACTTCAATCAATCAATCAATACGTACAAATGCATAAGTTATTAATGTGGTGTATACAATCAGTTCTCTACCTTAAAGCCGACTCGACGACGTACGACCCCGGATATACAGGCTCCAGAAGCTTCGGAACTCCGACCACTCCCGAAGTCGACCTCATTAAACACCGGAGCAGCAACTAAGTGTTTTAAACATAAATCACACACTCACACGCACACACGCACACTCGCGCACACAGAAATTCATCTCTGATGGTGGGAGGATCGACGCTAGTTTTTAGAAAGTGGATCGATAAGCCCCACTTTTTCTACTTTCTGGACCGCTGGAGCAACAATATGCTAACGATCGTGTAAAGCAAATTTGAGTGCTTGATCACCTGGATCGTGGGAGGTTGAGTGTGCGGTAAAGATGAGACGAACAGAACAAAAACGAACAAAAAAAAAGAATACAATCCCTTCTTATTATATACAATCATCATCGATTCGTAATAATCAAAGTCAAACATCACACAAAAAGAAATACTTCCTACTACTGCAGAATCACAATGTTTCAAGATGCTTCATTTTCTCCCTTTCTCTCTCTCACTTTCTTGCGTTGCAGTGATTCGGAAGATGGAACCATAAACAGAGGAAACCACCTCTAAGACGGCCCGAACGGCAACGCATCATACAACCGACAGTGACAGTGACTAAAACTGCTCATCGAAATCAACCAACTTTACTTGAAATTACCTGAGCAAGGCGTTCGATATCTGCTTCAGCGATTGGCCGACCTCTTGGACGAGTTTTTCGTTGTCTTGCACGTTGCGGTTGCTGGCCGAGCGAAGGGACCGGGCCTGGTTCTCCATGCGCGTCACCAGCTCGCGGAAGTGAAACTTGGCGTGCGGTGGCAAGCTTTCGTTGTCAGCGAACGTCACGCAGGAGCCCTGGAGGGAGTTAAGCCGGTCGCTCAGTGCCAACCACTGGGAGCCGGAAATGGAGGCGACCGGCACCTTGAAGCTACCCTGCAACAGTTGGACCAACTCGAGGATCCCATCCCGTCCGGAAGCGTTAGTTCCCGTCGCTGGACCGGTGCCCGGTGTGGACGAGGACATGGTGGAGGACGATTTATCGGACACCAGCGAGCTGCTGCTGTCATTCGACTTTGAGATGCCGTTGCCTCCCGCCGGGGCCCCGGGTGTTGTCTGCTGAGTGGTCACTCCCGACGCGTTTGCCGAAGGTGGAAGCATGTTTTGCACTGGCGTTGCGTAGATGGAAGAAAACTTGGAAGGTTTCATAGGGACGGCCGGTTTTTTGCTATTTCCAAGCGTTCCCGTCGACATCGGAACGCTTCCAACGGTGTTGTTGCTTGGTTGCAGCTGCTGCTGCTGCTGCTGCTGTGTGGATCGTGTCCATCTTGACCACCACCAGCTCGGGGACGTCCCATCGTCCGCCTCCAGATTGTTGTTCATCTTCGGCACCATATTGGTCACACTTTTCGTACCCATTTTCGGACTCAACTGCACCGCGCTCGGATCGTTGGGCGATTCTTTCGCCTCCCAGAGCTTCTTCAGGCTGCTAATGCTACCGGTGCTCTTACGCTTACTATCACCATCCTCACCACCACCACCGCCGGCGCCGCTACTCCCGGTCGACAGGTTGTCTCCACTGCCACCACCCACACTGTCCACCTTCAGCGAGTTGCCCTCCAGACTTTCGCGCTTCCGATCGTCGCTCAGCTCGATCTTGATTTCAGTCTTTTTCAGCTCGATCACCTTATTGCTATCGATCGGTGCCACCCCGGTCACGATCGTCGTCGTCGTCGACGGCGACGAGGAGTTGGTCTTCTTCAGCTTCAGCGTGTTCAGCTCGTTGTTCTCGATAAGCAGACTTTTGCCACCACCCGGCATCGATGAGCCAGCGTTCGTTGTGCCTCCGTTCCGTACCACGGCGGCCGTGTCACCCTTGCGCACCGCCGACCGATGGTGTTCGTTCTCCGACGACGAAGAGGACGCCGAGTTGTCATTATTGTTCAGTATGTTACCGTTGCTGGTGCTACTACTATTGTTGGTTATGTTGTTATTGTGCACACTGTTGTTGTGCACGCTGTTGTTGTGGCCACCTTTGTTGTTATTGTCCACCGAGCCTCCCACAACACCCGACTCGCTCAACTCCGTGCCACCGTTGGTGGCATTACCGTCCACGTTGCTTTGATCCTGAACTTTGCGGAGCCGTGACTTGAAATCGATAATGCCTCCCGTAGTGGATTCCTCCTTTTTGGCCGTCACGTTCGGTGTACGCTTTGCCGGGTCTACCTTCTTGAGCTGCGCCTTAAACGGTGGTTGACTCGGTGCGTTTCCACCCTGGGAGTTATAACTTTCGCTGGTGCCACCCGATGGAAGGATGGTCGATTTCGACATCGCCACCGGTTGTTTGCGCAGCGAACTCACGTCCGATGATTTGTAGTGCGATATTGGCTGCTGTTCGTACTGTTGGTGGTGGTGCTGGTGTACCGTGGAAGATGAAGGTGGTGGCGGTGGGAGTAGTAGCGGGGAGGGCGCCTTGGGCAGATTCATCGCCTCCGACAGCTCACTGACTAATTGTGAAGCCTGGTCGGAGGAGGAAGAACCACCGTATGGGCCTGTTTTCGTACCGCTCTGCTGTAAACACTTTGGCACATTTGACAGTTCCTTGTTGGAGGCGGAAGAGGTCGACCGCTTGGCGTCCGGTTTGCCCGCTTCTTTCGGTCCACCGTGGGCAGGTGGCAGGGGAAGGGAGGTGGATCCCGCCGGAGGCTCAGAATTAGCCGTTCCGCCACCGTGCATCATGGCATCGGCCGGGCTTCCTAGCGAGCTGCACGAATCTGTCGAGGGTTCGCGTTTGCGCAAGCTTACACCGAACCTCGAACTTGCCTCCTCGACGCTGGGTTCCGTGTTGCGCACGTCGTTCGAAGGAGCTAGTGTTTTCTCCATCATGCCACCACCGCGCTGTTCCAACGGCATATCGAACTCCTCCGGTGGTGGAGGAAGATCGACCGGTGGCGGTGGAAACTCGAGATCGGCAAGCGTCGGTTGGAGGGCACGCTTCGGACTGTTATTGCTTCCGACCGTACCGCGGAAGGAGGAGAACGTCATCATCGAACCATCGGTCGTCGTGCGATGGCGTTGCAACTTGGAGAGACTAGCAGTGGCCGAGTTGGACATGGTCACACCGCTCGACGAGTTGCTGCGAATCATCTGCGGTTGCACCGACTTGAGGGCTGCATTCCTCTGCGCCAGTATACTGTTCGATATGGCGGTGGCCGCCGCCAACGGTGGTG